>BQNB010043524.1:0-45464 GCA_026074375.1 Tanacetum coccineum | reverse complement strand
AAAACTTTTTAAACAAACTGAGTACAATAATTTTAAAGCAAACTTAATTAAAATTAAACTAAGAAAGTAAAAACAGGGGTCTTTTTTTTCTTCGGCTTGCTCTCTTTCCTTTTATAGAGGCTCAAAGTCTTTCTTTGTTCTTGGGTTGTGTTTGCTATGAGTGTACAAAGTCTCCAAAGCAATCCTAGCCCTCCATTCAGTTTCTATACCATCTCACCATTGAAGGGGTGCGGGTTTTTGTAAAATGCCAAGTGGACATGGGTTATAATGATGGGGTGAGCAGGGAAGTGTATGGGGAAGCTATAAAATGTACTATGGAGGTGGTTTGGCAAGAAAACAGTGGGTAGGGAGGTGGTATAAGGTTTGGCGGTAAAGGGGTAATAGTACCCAAGTGGTTGCAGGTTTAAAAGAAAAGAATGGGGAAGAGGCGACTTTGGCCCTCCATCTTTCTTTCTATTTTCATTTCATTTAAACCGAAATTCAGTTATAAAAGAGTTTGGAAAGTGACAGATTTGGTCCCTGCTGTTTATAATTAAAAGAGAAATAGAAAGGTTTTGGTAAATTGCAAAACCAGCCCTTGTGTTTGTATTTTTTCATTTTTCCTTATAAAACAACTTTTAAAAATGACAATTTAGGTCCTTATGTTTTATAAAAAAAAAGTTTTGGGCTTGGGTTTTGTGAGTGGGCTTTTTCAAGGCCCACTAAGGTAGGTGATGGGTTTTGTGTGTACAATGGCTGAGATTGGCTGTAACTGGGCTAAGATTGGGCCTTCAAAGTCTTCACAGTCTTTGTAATTATACTATTGGGCTTTCCCGGCCCATCAGATGGGTTAAGATTGGGTCTTCACAGTACTTTTCATAATCTATACTATTGGGCTTTCCCTGGCCCATCAGAGGTTAAGATTGCATCCAATAGTATTCTTCAGTTACGTCTTCGGTTTGACTGCTGATTCTTCGGTTTTGACTCTGCTTTGGCATTTTTGGAGCTTTGCCTTGATTTTGCCACAGTCTTTTAGTTTCAATATGCTCAGTTTTGTTCATTTTGGCTTGGTTTTTCTGTTTTTTGTTGATATTTCCCACTTCCTGCACAATACAAATGCAAAACAAACATATATTTGGCAGTTTTTGTCTGTTTTTGGTCATTTAAGCTCGTTTTTAGAGGTAAAAGATATGTGTAATTAAGCACTTATCACCTACGAAGGCAAAACTAATTTTCCTAGAAACTTTACGATAAAAGAAAATTTTAAAAAAAAAGAATTATATTTTTTTTGATTATTTTTCTATTTTTTATGACTTTTTAAAGTTTTTAATAAAAATAAATGTTTAAAAATACTAAACTAATTATAAAAATTCTAAAAAATACAGAAAATAGCTTGAACTAAATAGAACCTAGGAAAAATATGCTTGATTACATAGCTTATCGAATAAGCTGTGTAATAAGCCTAAAACAGCTTATAAGCTAAAAGGAAGCAAACGTGTACAAGTAATAAATTTTGTAAATGTATAATGAAAAAGACCCCATGGCGCGTTGGTAGTGAAGTGTGTGGTGTTTTGCTATAAAGGGTGGAGGGTGTTGAGGTCGGGGGTTCGAGCCTTGCTCACCCCCGATTTCCACCTTCCCCTTTTTTTTGAAAACTTATAAAAGCAAATTGTAAATAAGCTGAAAATAAGCATTTTTAATAAAAGAAACTTTTTATGAATAGCACTAAATAAGCTATAAATTGCTTAAAGAAATGATAGAAACTACTTAACTACTTTTTTTGGCTTTTTATAGAATTTTAGAACTTACCAAGCTGAAATAAGCTGAAACTTAAGAACAAAAAGCAAATCTAAGACTAAAGTTAACCTAATAAGCTACTAGAGAATAACTAATAAGCCTGAAATCTCCAAATAAGCTCAAAAAGTACTAACTTAGTGTTAGTACTGCTAAGTTTTTACTTAAAGCTCAACTAAACTACTAAAAGCTAGACAAGCTCTTGGGAAAAGCTTACACTGAGCTTATCTAATCTTCTTAACCTAATAAGCCCCTTTAAACCACAATAAGCTAAAAGGAATCAGCTTAAAAGCTCAATAAAGCAAAAACAGATATCAAGGACAAGGATATGAATTTTTTTCCTAAACTCCCAACTATAAGCTCACAATAAGCTGTGTCAATGGATCCTTATGACATTATAACCTAAAAACATATTTAGCTTTGACACTAGAGAACGTAAATTAAGACTCAAAAAGTATTTTGAAAGGTAAATAAGCTATGAAAATAAGCTATCAAAGTGACAGCTTAACAAAATAAAACTTTTTGTTTTAGTTTTCTTTCTTTGGTTTTGACACTGAAATTGCAAATTAAGGCTTAAATCCTACTGACACTAATTTGAAATGCACTAACAACTGAATTAGGACTTAAATGAACAACTAAAAACAGCTTTTCAAGTCAAGATTATCTAATAAACACTCCAAGGATAGTTAAGCATTAAGAGTAAGCTGATAAGCTCAAACTACTTATGATTGCATTAAAAACTGAATTTAACTTGATTAAAACTACTTCTACACTAAGTTAAAGTTAAATCAATTTGGCTTTTTGGCCAAATGATAACCAAACCAGTTTTAGCTTTTGGTTAAAACTGGTTTCCAAACACCCTTTTATTTTGAGATTTTCAAATTTTAAACTATAACAAGCTATTCTAAACTGAATTAAGTAAAAACAGATCTATAACTAGGCTACATAAGAACTAATAAGCAATTACTAACAGAAAATAAGCAATATTAAGCACTACAATAAGCTAAACTGAAATAAGCACATATTTTTTTATTTCTATAAATTTTAACTAAAACTTATAAATACTTGAAAAGGATAAGAAAATGTACCTCAGATCTCAGCTAAACAAAGATCATAAACTCAATAAAGAGCTTTAAACCACTAGCTTATAGCTTATTAACTATATCATGTCGAGTAACTACTCTTAGTTTCATATCTTCTTGTCCATGCCATTTATGACACATAATAAATAAGTTTTATTCTATGAGTTCTTTATGTTTATTAGGTTTTTATCGTTGTTATTGTGTTGCTTTATAACACATAAATAATTTTTTAAGGGTTTTATATGGTCATTTGTTTCTTATTATCATTGTTGTGTCTTTGGTTTTTCTTATTTGGATTGTTTCTTTAAAGCTGTAAAGGTGTTGGTTTATGGTATATTCCAAATCGACTTTGCAAAAGCAAAGCTCGATAAGTCGTATATAAACCGAAAAACTAAACCGAAAATAAACGGACAACCGAAAAACCAAACCGACACAAAACCGAAACCGAATGGTTTCTAAAAATCAAAAACCGAAATTTTTCGGTTCGGTTTCGGTTTTATACAAAAACCAAACCAAACTGAACCATGCTCACCCCTAGTTAAGAGCTTATTAATGTAAAACCTAATCTAAACCTACTCCTGACCTTCAGGACTAAACCGAAACTTAATTACTAAGCAGCCATCCAATTCCAAGGGTAATTAAGCTTAATGAGTGTATAAGAGCTTATTCGAGCTTATTTGACAATTTTAACATATTTTATTTATAAAAATCTTAAAGGAAAGACAGAATTTAAAAGCAAACTTGATTATATTAATAAGAAGAGATTACAAAGCTGATTTAAAAGGAGATTACACTAAAAAAAACTTGAATAAGCTAAAAATTACAAATAAGCTAAAATAAACTATAAACTACAACTAAAAGCTAAAAACTAAAAAAGAAGATTGTGTGTATGTGAATGTGAGATGCTTTATATAGCCTTCAGAGAAGCTTCTAGGTCCTGGAGTTTGTTAGATGTTCCCATAAATCCCTGCCCTTGAATCTTGCCAATCATTGGATCTCTATTCTTGGCCCTTGGATTGTTTTGATGAGCACACGGATTGCCAGCGTGGCAATCCGTGATATGACCCTTTGTGCTTCTTTTTGGGCATGTTTTAGTGTAAAATTTCCTTTATCCATGTGCTTCTTCCATATCCACGTGGCATTCCTTAACCCTTTTTACCAATGAAAGCCTTTAATGACGTTTGCTTGTGCCATATCCTTGCTTAGCCCTCGAATTACCAAGCCACGTTGCTAATTTGAATTACCCCTTTGATTTTAACATGAGGTTAAAGGTAGAAGATGATGAACAGTTAAAACTGTTTTTCTCATGTTTTTACTTTGTATAAAAGGGTTACGTTTGACTTTTCTTTGACCGAGGTTATAACTCGTTTGACTTTGGACTTATAAAGGGTTTTGGGCCGGGTAAGGGATAACAGGTTTTGGATTTGGTTTATATAAGAGTTAACAGGTGTTAACTCTTTATATATTAAAGAGTTAACACCGTTAGGGCTTAGGGACTATTTTTGCAATTTTGGTTTTCTTTGAGGGACTATTTTGGAAATATGGTTGACTTTGGTTGACCAAGGGTTGACTTTGAAAGCATTCTTCCGGCTCTTGTACACTCTTTTTTGTCTCGTGTCCGTGTTTGTCCGGATTCGACCGTTTTTGTTAGGAATATTTGTATTTATTAGTTCCTACTGGTAGGTATGTAGTTCCTACTGGTAGAGTAATTGCTACTGATAGTGTAATAGTTGCTACTAGCAGGTATGTAGTTCCTGCTGCTTATGATATTAGTCCTGGTAGAGTAAAGTAATTACTCCAGGATAAGTTTAGTTCGTTTAAACTATGGATAGGCATGAGAAGTAGTAGATAGACTCATGGAATCGTAATTCTAGGAGAATTAGTTAAGGGTTTCATATCTATAAATGAAACCGCACGGTTTAGGTTTGAGGGTTGATAACTTGAACAATCAAGAACAGTTTTCTCAATAGAAATACAAGCATCCATAGAAGGGTTCGAAGTATTGTTTTTAGTAATTCTTCTTTTTTAGCCACTATTGTTTATTTTTCCACGTGGAACAATAGATCGTGTTGTTTAGACTCTCACCAGAGTTACTTTTGATTACATTAGTACTCTATATCCTTCACAGGCTAAAAGATCTATCTAGGGCTAAGACCTACAAGTGGTATCAGAGCCTGGAGAGAGTCTCTGCTGAAGAATACTTACTGTTATTGCTTCTATATCATTACAATGACTTCACCGTATCCAACACCACCATTTACTGGACCATCACCATCTGATTCTTCATTCTCCATCCCAACAACATCCGAACCAGTCTTTTCTATGGCAACAACTGAACCTGTATTTCAGGCACAAACTTCCTCCTCTGCACAACCCTCACAAAATCCTCAGCCTCAATACCAGCAATATAATTCAACAACTGTTTCCAGCAGTAATGCCAAATTCCCTTATTTGAAAAAAGAAGAGTATGAAACTTGGGCAATGAAGATGGAATATTGGATCATGAACACTGACCACAATCTGTGGAACATTGTTCTTCAAGGAAACGCAGCAGAAACGAACGGTAAGATCCAAGAGGCAACATAAGGATCTTCCTCCTGTCACTATGGAAGAACAGAATTGTTGTATACAACAGAATAAAAAGCTAGAACTATCTACTTCGTTTCACCATAGGATCATTATGGCTGACTTTCTTCCCTCCTTAAGCGTGTGCTTGGCAAAAAGGAATAACCTGTTGACAGTAAAAGCCAAATTTGGAAGGAATGAAGAGTCAAAGAAGATGAGGAAGTCAATGCTTAAGCAGGAGTTTGCAGACTTTAAGATAACTGAATCTGAAGGTTTGCACAAGGGATATGATAAGGGTTCCACAGAAGGTGCTGAGTCAATTGAATCAAATGCAAGCAAGGCCAGATAATGAAGACTACAACATGAAGTTCCTTAGAGCTTTACCACCTTCTTGGTCACAGGTAGCAATCACCCTTAAAACAAAGGGTGGTCTTGATTTCTTAAGCTTTGATGATTTATATAACAAGCTTAGGACACTTAAGATTGATGTGAAAGGTGGTTCTAGCTATGATTCAAGAGTTCATGCTGCTCCTACACACTCAGCTTTCATTAGTGCTGCTAGCACTAATTCCAAGTAGTCAACTGCTGACTCCAAAGGTCAACCTTCTACTCTTAATTATTCCACTACTTCTTTCTCTGTTGATGCCTCAGGGAAAGTTTCTTGAAAAGGTTCTTCACTGCTGTTGTTGCTGAACAAGTGACCACAACAACAAGATCAATTATGAAGACTTTGACCAAATTGGCAAGTTTGGATTTGGAAGAGACTAGATACAATGGCAGATGGCAATGCTTTCTGTTCGAATCAATAGATTTGAAAAGAAGGCTGGTAGAAAATTCAAATTTAATAACAAAGATGCTGCCAGGTTTGATAAAAAGAAGGTAAGGTGCTATCAATGTTTAGAGTTGGGACATTTTGCAAGAGAATGTAAGGGAAGAAGGTGGTTCAAAGACAAGAATTCTCTCAATTTAAGATCAAAGAACTGGATACATCATAGAACCAAAGGCTTTGGTGACAGTTTGATTCAAATGCTAATTGGTCTGAACCATGAAAGTGAAGATATGGAGAAAGGGGCTTCTGAAGTCTATGGAATGATTGCAGGATATGGGATGCATGCTGGTATCCTGCGGTTTGATGTTGCTGAGGGAGTTAGTGATGATAAGTGTTTTATTGCTACTGGTTTGTTCTGATGGTGTTCTGTTTGCTTGCTGCAAGGTGTGGTGCTGATATGTTTCTGTTGCTACTGAGGGATGCTATTGATGATGAAATGAATTTGCACTCATGGAGTTATCCCCTCAGGTAGAATCTGTCCTTTTGCTGTAATCAATTATACAAACTTAAAAAGAGTTTGATAATCTTGATGTAATAAAGAAAGTGTTTTCGCCAGTCCAAGCATAAACAAAAGTTCCCTGTTTCAGAAACTTAGAAACATCAGAAGTCCTTGTAACCTAAAAACTATCATAATCATTAGTCACATATGATATGAGACAATTTTCTGAATCTTGACTGCAGACCTGCAACACCAACACCAACCATAGCCTAAAATTTACTAAAAAATAATGAACATGCGAACCTTGATAATATGAATACACAGGTCAAACTGAGGAGTCTAAATGCAAAATGCAAGATTTGACAAATGGAAGGAATCTTCCAAAAACCTAGTCAAACTGATCAATAGTTCCATGTCCTCTAGATCAAAATTTGGTTTAGGATATGGAGACACTTTTGGATCAGATGAGGTGTTTGATCTCTCTGCACCTAGTATCTTTGACTCATGTCTTAAGGATGCTATAGAGAAACCTCTCTATGACTGGTTTGTCAAACCTGTTGGAATGCATGCTGTTCCTCCCCCTATAACAGGAACATTCATGCCTCCTTCCAACAAGCCTGACATTGATGATACACAGTTTACCTATGGTTCAAAGTCCAATAATTGTGTTGAAACTAACTCTGTATCTAATGACTTTGTCTCTTGTGATAACAGTGACAATGTCCTCAACTCAAAGTCGCTGCTGTTAGCATCCTGTGTCATCAGTGTCAACGCCTCAGCACTATGACCAATGCCTCTAGTTCAGTAGATTTTGCAGACTTTTACACAAGACATGAATGAACAGGACCGATGCAATTCACTCAAACTCCTGTGTTTCTGTAAGGAGAGTGTAAACCCTCCTAGGAATTTATGTAATAGGAATGGATCAAACCAATATTAGTCTGTGAAAAAACCAAGTCTTTAGTGTTTAAAGAAAATGTTTTGTTTGTGGTAGTAAAATTTCATTTGATTCGTGATTGTGAATTATGAGAATCAGTTGAGAGTGAATAATGGCACCTGTGTGGAAAATGTAGAAAACATTCCCCATTTGTTTCCGAAGACCACCTATGGTCGTGCTGGTAGTAGGAACAGACCAACATCTATTCCTGCAGGTAGGTCATTTCCTGCTGAAGTAGGGATCAGACCAACATCTGTTCCTCTGGTAGAACCATTTCCTCTGGTTGGCATAATCCAGCCTGCAATACATATGGCCAGACGACAAACCGCCATTATTTTCAAACAGTTTAGTAGGGCCTGCTCATATAACCAAATGGTTATGGATTGGGAAGATGGGGAACTGCCTGTTTAAGACCTCAGCAGGTTAGTTCTTGGCAAAGTAACAGGCCATATTTGCATTGGAGATCAAGAACAATGGTGGATCCCAACAATCTACTGGGTTTTCTCTCTTATGAATCCACAACAGCCCAAGTCAGTTCTGACTTGGGTCTCCAGAATACAAATGTTGTACTATACTTGTGTATATTGTAGGATAATCCCATAGAAATAAAGATATAGGTAATGTTGAAGTGTTGTTTCCAGAAGCGATGACAGGTAATAAGGAAATTGGCTGATTTGTGAAGATTAAAGTAGGAACTGTCACTTTTGGAGGTGGAAGACGTAAAATCACTGTAAAGGCACAATCAGGACTTCCAACTGTCAACTTTGAGGAATGTTTATTAGTGGAAGAACTTCAGAACTTCAAGTTGTTTCTCCTTGTGTCACAAATCTTGTAATACCAAGAACAAAGTTCTGTTTACGACTCAAGTGCCTTGTCCCTCTCCAAGGAGTTCAACTACTGATTCTATCACGATTTTCCAGAGTTCAAAGGAGACCAATCTCTATTGCTTCAATTAGGCTCACATCCATCCAGAAAGGGAAGTCATGTTTTGTTGCAAAAGCATCCTTAGCTGATCCACCCAATGCATAAAGGATGGCTCATGGAGAACTCAAAAACAGTGAACAAGGCTGGCAAAACATGGATTGGTCAATGGCTTCCTTCAAAACTTCTTCACAAATGAACACGAGACTGTGTTGCATGCAACAAGGGGAAAGCAACACAAGGACCAAAGGCCTCTACAAAGGCCATCCACTGCATCACTCCATTTCTGAGCCTCTCCAGTTACTTTATATGGACCTTTTTGGTCCCACTTCTATCAGGAGCATTGATCACAAGAGCTATTCTTTGGTGGTTACGGATGACTTTAGCAGGTTAAGCTGGGTTTCTTTTTGGGGACAAAGGATGAGACTTTGTAATATCTTAGAGATTTCAGTACTTTGTGAAAACTAGTTGACTAAAAAAGGTTAAGGCAATCAGGTGTGACCATGGGACAGAGTTTAAAAACTTTTAACTTAATTGAACTATGTGGTCTAGAGGGGAATTAAAAGGGACCTATAGGTAGCCAGAACCCCTCAACAAAATAGGGTTGCTAAAAGAAAGAATAAAACCCTGATAGAGGCAGCAAGAACTATGCTTGCTGACTCTAAGTTACCTACCATGTTTTGGACAGAAGCAGTATAAAAAAAAAAAACTAGCTTGTTATGTTCTAAACAGGGGTGTGTTGGTAACTAGCCCCATAATAAAAAACTCCTATGAACTATATCTGGGAGAGTTCCAACACGTTAGTCAACTTAAACCTTTTGCTGTCTGGTGACCATACTTAACACAAGTGATCATTTGGGAAAAATTTGAGGTAAAGCTGATGAGGTTTTCTTGTTGGTTACTCTGCTCATAATAAAGCTAGAGAGTTTTATAATTTTTATCCAACAAAAGGATAAAGAAACACTGAAAATCTGAGATTTATGGAAATAGCCAAATATCCAAGGGTTTTGTTCATGAATGGTACTTTGATCTTGACTATTTGACTGATTCTTAGGTTATACTTGTTTCAAGTCAATCAACTGCAGTACTCCAGATACCTAACAATCAGCAGTACACAAGAAGTTACCAATTCAGGAGAAGTGAGAGCAATTGATTTTGGTCCTTCTTTTTCCTTCTAACCCATTTTTTTCAGGTCCCAAGGTTATCCTGCTTCTGACAACTGTGGAGAGCACTTTAGACTATGCAGAGAAACTAGCAGCGTTAGTAGACAACATATGAAGATCCATTCTGCAGCAATGACACTTTGGAATTCTCTGATACGGTTCCCTGCTGTTAGTGCTAATCCTAGCTACTAGCATTCCGCTGGTAGTATTAATCCGCTGCTGGTGGTTCTGCGGATTCCTTCTACACATCTTCCCTCTATGGTAGAACCTGTTGAGCTGAGATAAACACCACTTTCCTCCTGGCTCGTCACGGCTCATAGTGAAAATTTCTACTAAGATTTCCCTCTCCTTGCTGACCTTGCCAATCACATTTTCCTCTTCTCAGAGATGGAGGCATTCTCCATGATACCTTCTAACTGGCAGTTTTCTCTAAATCGTATATATGCTGTCGTTGCTGTTCAATCACAAATTCCAGCACCTCACATAGATGTTGATCCAGCTCCCACAAGAAGAGTGCATACTGTGCATCCTATTTCACAGATTATTAGGGATATTTTCTTCACCAGTTCTCACAAGGGGATCTTTGAAGAAATCCAAGTTTGGAGAGAGTGCTCTTGCTGGCTATGTTCATGATCAACAAAGGAACAATCACACAGACTATTTACATTGTCTGTTTGCTTGTTTTCTCTCCCAACTTGAACCTAGCAGTGTTGCTCAAGCACTTAATGATCCTGATTGGGTAGAAGCTATGCAGGAGGAAATGCCGCAACATTGTTCAGCAGGAGGTTTAAGCTTGTGCCATTTACCAGAAAGGAAAAACTGCTATTAGGACTAAATGGATTCTTAAGAATAAAAGAGATGCCAGAGGTATCGTAGTTCGAAATAAAGCGAGGTTGGTGGCTCAAGGTCATAGGCAAGAGGAGGGCATTGACTATGATGAGGTATTTGCTCCAGTGGCTCGAATTGAAGCTATTCGCTTATTCTTAGCATTTGCTTCATACATGGGTTTTATGGTATATCAAATGGATGTCAAGAGTGCCTTTCTCTATGGGGAAAAATTGATGAAGATGTCTATGTTACTCAAGACCCAAGGATTTGAGGAATCCTTTTCATCGAACATGTGAAACAGAGTGTGGTAAAAGCTTTGTATGGCCTTTCATCAAGCACCACGGGCCTGGTATGCACGCTTGTCTACTTTTTTGTTAAAGCATAATTACAGAAGAGGTTCAATAGACAAAACTCTCTTTATTAAGAAGAATGCCAAGGGACGATCATACTATACATGGGTTTATGTGATGACATTATTTTGCTCCACCAATAAGGCCAGTGGATGAATTTGAGGTGTTGATGAAAGGTGATTTGAATGATGGCGATGGGGAGTTAACATTCTTTTTAGGACTTCAAGTTACTCAGAAGTCAAATGGGATATTTATCAGCCAAGACAAGTATGTCCAGGACATGCTTAAGAAGTTTGATATGGTGAATGTGAGATCTGCTACTACACCCTTTGAAGCTACAACCCCTAAATCCAAGGAAGAACCTGATGAGGCTGTTAATATTCATTTATACAGATCCATGATAGGTTCCCTCATGTATTTGACAGCTTCAAGGCCGGATATTCAGTTTGCAGTGAGTGCTTGTTCTAGACACCAGGTCACACCTTTGACTTCCCATTTAAATGCAGTCAAGAGGATTTTCAAGTATCTTAAAGGCCGACCAAAATTAGGTCTTTGGTACCCAAGTGATTCTCCTTTTGTTTTGGAAGCATATAGTGATAGTGACTATGCTGGCTCCCATGGTGATCGAAAATCCACAACTGGTGGATGTCAATTTCTGGGAAGAAGGTTAATCTCATGGCAGTGTAAAAAGCAGACTATTGTAGCTACATCTTCAACTGAAGCTGAGTATGTTCTCGCTGCTAAACTTTGTGGTCAGGTACTTTGGATACAAAATCAAATGCTGAATTATGGTTAAATTTTATGAACACGATGATCATTATATTGATATCAGATACCATATGTATTGTTAAAAACCCAGTCATACACAAAGAACAAAGCACATGAGAAATTAGGAGCAAAAACCATTTATTAGAGATCAAATGAAAAACACTTATTCAATGCTTAAAATCCTACTGAGGATAATATGGCGATTTTGTTAACCAAGGCATTTTGTGGACCAAGGGTTTATCACCATGTGGTTCACATAGGGATGCTTAATCCCTAGATTCCATGGTTAAGGGAGGATTGGGTCCAAGGGAGGACTGTTGTTTGTATATTATTCTTAGGATATTAGAATAGCAGCTTTAATTCTAGTAGTTAGATCCTTTTGTTTTTCTATGTATATGGTTTGTGTGGTTTTGGTCTAATATTTTGCAGGGAAATGATTCATGATGTGTGCATAGCATGGAGTTTGTGGCCTTAATTTGATGAGAACATTCACTTCTGGTTGGATAAGTGTTATTCCTGGTGTTGCATGAGTTTCTACTGGTGGTTATACTGGCTTCTTCTGACGGAACAATTCCTACTGGTGGTCTTACTGGTTTCTCCTGGTAGAGTTGTTCCTGCTGGTTTTGTTAATTGCTTGATAGGGTTTACTTCTCTTCAAGGACTAAAATTGAGTTTTATTATACTTCAATAGTAAAACTGAAACAAGTGGGCATTCAATTGCTAAAGAGGGGTATCTATTTAAAGGGTTCATTACTATTTGCCCTCATTTTTTACAATTACCTTTCAATCAAACCCTAATTTTTACAGCACCCTTTTTTGTTTTGATCACTTCACCCGTTCGAAATACGATTGTCCTACTACCTCACCCGGAGTAACTCCCTTTGCATCTACAAACCATACTAAAACACTTAAACCCTGCAAGCTAGAGTTGATCTAATTGGACTCCCTAAATAACAGCGACGAGCATAATAAGATTGGATTTTTGGAGAAATCCAAAGGTAGCACAGATTATGATCAGGTTATTGACTTCTTGCTTGATTCTCACATAAGGTATGCCATTGTGTCTGACCCTCCTCCATCGATACTCCTCATAAAACAATACTGGTCTACGCCTCACTCTAACAATCTAGAGTCTGCGGTCCACCAGCATTGTGGCCAGTAATTGATGGTACTAGCCTTATACTATCACTGAATCTTTAGTTAGGAGTAGCGTATTGTAAATAGAGGGAGGTATAGTAATAGTCTATTTTCCGAGATTTACACAGGGATGCACAACCTAGGGTAAACCCCACAGAGTGAAAAGCGATAATTCACAAGAACCAAATTCTCACACTCAGTGGAGATCCTGATTCACACTCGCTTGCATTGTCTAAGTACACAGTCAGGGAGTTGGGATCAATTTGAAGTCCCCCCAGGCATATGCATTGATATGTTTTGTGAGGGAAAAGTAAATAACTGGTCTAGTATATTTTAATTGGCTGGTAAATAACATTTAAAACTCATACAAATTTTTTGATGTATCTTAGGTTTTCTACAGATGATTTTGAATATAGAAACAAGGAATAATAACCAAAAACACCTACAAGGTCTTTTTAGACTAACCAGTAAAATGTTTGCCAATATGAGACTGAACTTTCATGGGGATTCTATGCCTTTGTTGGCATCTATGCTTGCTCCTGCTCAACCTGCCATAGCAGGTGAAAGCTCAAGGGATGCTGAACCTTCAGACCTACCAAATGTTCCTGCGACAGTGACTGAGACTGTTCATTCTCATGAACAAGTCTCAACACCACCTAGACCAGCACCAACCAATACTGATGTTCAACAGAATGAGCAGGGTCCATTTTCTGACCCTACTTCAACTCAAGCCCATGACTCCATTCCTGACCCTGTTCCTTCTACCAATGTGGAAGATGAATCACTAGGAGGAACTTTCTTTGCTACTCTCTTAGTCCCCTGCAGCTACTCCTAAGGTACAACCTCAAGAGTAGCCTGCGACCCGCTTAATCTAACAGCTTTATGTATATTAGTGTGTGAACAAGGGAAAAAGATTGAGAATTTGGAATCTGAGCTTCAAGCCCATAAGCTGTTGTTTAAAGAGGTGATGGGCAAATTGGTAAAAAGAGTGAAGTTTCTGGAATCAAAACTCAAAGCTAGAGGAAGAAAAGTGTTTGTGAGTGAATCTGATAATGAGGAGGCAGAGGAACAAGATGTAGACCCATTGATCAAGCTTGCTAAAGCAGCTGCTTCTGCTGCTAAAGACACATCTTCTATTCCCTTTCTGCTCAACTGACCTATATCACACCAATAGCTGATATTCCTACTGGTGCATCCACTCACACTACTGCATTTGGTAGTGAAACTGATGTTCCTACTGGTCCTACTTTTGAGTTTTCTGCTGATCCCTTTAACAAAGGAAAATCTCCTATGATAGATGAGGATCCTCCAATCAAGCCAAGGTATTTCAGACAATTGGAAGGAGGAACTGTTGGGAGCAAATCTGCAAAGAAACTATATGAAGAGGAACAGGCAGAGTTGACTAGAGATCAAGACGGAAAGACAAGGAAGAGGCAAGAGAAGTTCTTAATTCGCGAGTACTACACATTGATGAATTGGATTCATATCATGGGACAAGTACATGCAAATAAGGACTTATGCTGACTTTACTTGTCCGATGTTACTGAAGAAGACTTGCAGAGCGATATGGTCAAAGTTATTGGCCATGAAAAGAGAGACAGTTTGAAAAACAGAGGTTTATAGAGAAGAGGAATAAACCTATGACATATGCACAGCAGAAAAACTTTATGAGAACTTATGTCAAGAATCAGAGTTCTGTCATTTATTCTACTGGATGGACTTTGAAACATGTCAAGTCTTTTACTATCCACACTTCAGAGGAGTTTAACAAAATTCGACATGCGTTGACAGCTCTGTAACGTCAATCTACTCAGTAGGTCTATTAAAAGACCCGTTCAGATTTGGACCATCCAACTTCTTTCCAAGAAGTCAAAAAAAAAAAAAAAAAAAAAAAAATCCCAATGAAGCTCAACACACTCTGTTCCTTCCTAGCATCCCAATCCCATCAACTGCTGGTGTGTCCATCTAACGCTATCAGATTTTCAACCATTTAGTTGATTACACCTCCACACTCCCCTGAGGTTACACCTGTTTCACCACCCAAACCATCTGATGCTGCTCCATTTGCTGCTGCCTCATACACTGAAGTTCCACCTGCTGTTCCAAGGACAACTGTTCCGCGAACAAGGAGTCACTTTTCAGTTGCTGCTACTAAGTCCCTTGGCACCAGGAAGAAGTCTTTAGCACCAAGGAAGATGCCCTCTTCTGAGGTGGATTTAAATGCTCCTGAGTGAAATCCTTCCACTGTGCTCTTCGAGATAATTCTGATGATTCTGCTGGGGATACAACCCTCATTATTGGCATGCCTTTGCGGCATGGAAATTTCCCTAACTGGCGTGTGCTGTCAATGCTTATATACTTTCAACATGATAAAATCTACCAAATTCTTTACTATCTTCGAGATATTCTGCACTTGCTTGATAGACAGTTTGTCTAAGGTTATATGGCATGGTTTGTTTAAGCAATACGAGGTCAACCCTCTAGCTGGTAATGGAGTGCTTTTGGGGGAGATCTTCAGGTTTTGTTGATTTACTCTGGGGGTTCAAGTGTTGGAGTTTGGGATGATCAGAAGGAGTGGGTTATCTACAGATGGAAATTGTTTCCATTTTCAGGTGTTCATGTGCTAGAAACATTTGCTGGCAAGATCTTATACATGTTTACTGATACACCATATCCTCTTTCTGCTTCACTTATGAAGAAGATGCTGAAACATAAGTTGGAAGTGGAGGTAGATAGTGTCGGGAACGACATGACACTTGCTGTGCAACTGATTTAGTTCATCAAAAATCAGCTTGATTCTTGTGTTCCTTCTGATTGAGTCTGGTATCTTGTTACTGCCTTGTATATATTTTTATTGTTTTTGGTATGTATAGTTTTGTTTCTTGCAGGTCACTTTGGATGGTTTTTGAGGTTTTTGGATGGCTATTAAGCTTAACTCCTTTTTGACTCGCTTTTAACCAGACTAATAATACGTGCTACTTTTGGAGATTAAACTTAAATCAACAATTTTTATGTAATAATAGCAAAAAATTTAGTCTTAGTTCAAATTTGTACTTGAATTTTTCAAAAAGAAGTCTTTTCTATATCGTAAAAAAAATTAAAAAAAAATTAAAATTGATGAAAAATGAAAAAATATAATAAATATAAACTGTGGGCTGATAAAAGTTTGCTGTATCTTGCCGGCTCACAACCGATGTTACAGCTTTCTAAAGAAAGCCCATAGTAAGAATAATCCGAGACTGATAAAAGTTTGTTGTATCTTGCCGGCTCACAACCGATGTTGTAGCCTTCTAAAAGGTCGAGGGTTACAATTACATAAATGTTATGTTTAATATTAAGTTTGAATTAATAAATAGATTTCTTTTTGTTAAATTTAAATATGCTTTTGAACTTTAACTATTCTATTTTAAAAGCTATGCATATACGGGAAACCTGAGAGTTTTTGAAACCTAAGGTCTTTGAGTCCCGATACTAGTCTCTGTGGGGTGTCAAAAGCCTGGTCACTTAGCCGCAAGGTTGGGATGTGCCAAGACGAAAGTCGCTACATGGGATGATCTCGCCTTCAAACTCATTATTCTTAGGTGGAACATGAAGCATAGTATGTTGCAAAACGTTGATGCATGGTTAAAATTCAAAATAGCACATTCACCTAATATACAATAAATGTCGGGAGTAAAAAGTTCACAAGTTACAAATATGAGTAGTGTTAGCATCTTTACTGATATTTAGCTGTGATTTTGTTTTAAGCTTGGTTTGGATAAGTGAAAAGTCGGGGACGATGAATTTATCCTTTTTGAGGCATTCTCGGATCGAAATGCATCTTGTTCTATGATCTCTAACAGTTATGGAAATAACGAAAGTCAAAATAATATTAGTTATATTATAAAAAAATTTAAAAAATATTTTAAAATGGGAAAATAGGGTGTTTTATAACTTGTGATTTCTAAACTCTCTCCACAAAAAGTCTTTGCTACTTTTCAAAGATTTAGTTTGGGGAAGTTTTGAGGTATTTGGTTATATAGTATATAATATTGCGTGAGGACACGCAATCGCTTAGTTTGGGAAATTTTGATATGTGTGAAAACACATATCCTTTTTATATCAAAAATGTCCCATAAAAGACAAAATTGTGCTTAAAATGCTTGTATATTGCTTGTTTTGTCTTTGTGATTGTGTAGGTACGGATAATGCAAATATCACAAGAAAACTGTAGGTCACTGCCCTAGATAGATCTTTTAAGCCTGTGAAGGATATAGAGTACTAATGTAATCAAAAGTAACTCTGTGAGAGTCTAACAACACAACCTATTATTCACGAGGAAACTAAACAATAGTGCTAAAGAAGAATTACTAAGAACAATACTTTTATCCTCTATGGATCTTTTCTACTAATCATAAAACTATTTCTTGATTGTTCAATCGTGTCTTCCAACCTAAACCGTGCGGTTTCATTTATAGATATGAAACCCTTAACTAATTCTCCTAGAATTACGATTCCATGAGTCTATCTACTACTTCTCATGCCTATACATAGTTTAAATTAACTAAACTTATCCTGGAGTAATTACTTTACTCTACCAGGACTAATATCATAAGCAGCAGGAACTACATACCTACCAGTAGGAACTACATACCTACCAGTAGGAACTAATAAATACAAATATTCCTAACAATCCTCCCCTAAACTGGATTTTGACATAGTTAATGTCCAGTTTCTAGATAGATCTTTACGTGTAAGCTTGAGGATTGAAACAGCAACAAAAACAGCAGCAATAACTTGAACTTGAGCACTCCAGCAGCAACAATGAATTCCATAGCATGAACTCAGAATCTCCACAGCAGCATAAGAGTCATCAATTCAGGTTATAACTATTCTCATCACTTTCCATGGTGTGTTAACTCCTGGAAGAGGTGAATCATAGAAAATAAATGGATTTGATGAAGCCTTTACCAAGTAGCCATTAACTCTTGGGCTAGCCAATCTATAGGGTCCTAGAAAAAGGAATGCCATGGAAGATTGGAACCATTTTCAACCACTCCAAACTTGAATCATAGTGGGTTGAGTACTATATGACTTTGGGCAAGTCATCACAGCCAAAAACGGATTTGATTTGTCTTTACCTGGAGCCGTTTGCTCAGGACTAGCCACTTTTCATTTCAAGAATATGGCAAGTGATAACCATCCAGTTTTGGGTAACCTGGCAACCATCAACGGATTTTATAAGCCTTTACCACATAGCCGTTTGCTTGTGGGCTAGACAATCCTTGGGACCCAGAAAGGGTTACTCCCATGGTGGATTGCAAACCATCTCAACTTATTGGTACATGAAACATTGGTCAGTTGAGAGACCCTATGGTTTTAAGCAAACCATTACAGCTATATCAATTCATTCTAGTCTAAGACCTGGGAATTGAAACCAAAACTCAATTAATTCTAGCCCTAAGGCCTGGGAATTGATACCCATAATGATGTTGCACCTCAAAAGAGAAACTTTGAAATCAAGGTGCCATAAAACCATTTTGCACCAGAATATAGTATCACAGGAAAACAAATTTTTAGCCAAAAAAAAGGATTTAAGCTCAGTTGCCATCCAAAAACCTCAAAAACCCCAAAAACCATCCAAAGTGACCTGCAATAAACAAAACTATACATACCAAAAGCAATAAAAATATATACAAGACAGTAACAAGATACCAGAATCAATCAGAAGGAACACAAGAAGCAAGCTGATTCTTGATGAATTGAATCAGTTGCACAGCATATGTCATGTCATTCCCTATACCATCTATCTCCACTTCCAACTTATGCTTCAGCATCTTCTTCATGAGTGAAGCAGAGAGAGGATATGGTGTATCTGCAAACATGTATAAGATCTTGCCAGTAAATGTTTCTAGCACATGAACACCAGAAAATGGAAACAATTTCCAGCTGTGGATAACCCACTCCTGTTGATCATTCCAAACTTCAACACTTGAACCACCAGTAGTAGATTCAAACAAAACATGAAGATCTCCCCACAAAATCATTCCTGTACCAGCTAGAGGGTTGACTTCATAATGCTTAACAACCATTCCATATAACTTAGACAGATCCTGTCTATCAATCAAGTGCAGAATCTCTCTAAGATGAGTAAAGTATTTGGAAGATTTATCAGTGAAGTATAAAGCATTTACATCACCCAAGCCAGTAGGAATAACTTCCCATGCAGCAAATATATGCCAAAAAAGAGGGTCGGAATCATCATCAGAATCATCAGAGTCATCATCAGATAGCACTTTAATGAAGGATGTATCAGGAGCATTCAAATCCACTTCAGAAGATGGCATCTTCCTTGTTGCTAGAGACTTCCTCCTGGTGCTATATGTCTTGATATCAGCAGCAGATGATTGACTTCTTGTCCTAGGTCCAGATGACCTAGAAACAGGTGTAGCAAAAGATGGTGTAGGAGCAACAGGGGGATCAACAGATGTATCAGGTGTAACATCAGGGTGTGATGAAGCCTTGGGTGAGTGTGGAGGAGTAGCAGGTGGAGTATCAACAAAAGGTGATTGGTGTACATCAGGTGTAACACCAGCAGATGATGGTCTTGAAGCAGCAGGAACAGAAGTCTTTTGAGGTTCAGTGGATTTAGACTTCTTTGAATCAGGTTGTTCTAAATCTGCTCCTTGTCGTTTAAGAGACCTCCTTAGGTGTTGTGATTGCAGATTAGCAAGAGCATGTCTGATCTTGTCAAACTCATCTTTGAGTTGATCATCAGAAAAGGACCTCACATGTTTCAATGTCCAGCCTGTCGTGTAGATGGTGGAGCTTTGGTTTTTGACAAAGGTTCTCATATAATCTCTCTGTTGTGCATAAGTCAATGGCTTATTTCTCTTATCTTGGAACCTTTGAGCAGCAAACTTTCTTCTCCTTTCAGCAATAATAGCTGCCATCCTTGCTGCAAAGTTGTCCTCATTTACATCCGGACCAAGTAGATCAGCAGTAAGTCCTTTATTTGCATGTACTTGTCCCATGATGTCTGACCAATCAGCATCATTGTAATACTTGGCAGAATTGATCACATCCTCTTGCCTTTTCTTCTTCATTTCCTCTTGTACTCTAGCCAATTCAGCTTGTTCCTCTTCATAAAGTTTCCTTGCAGCCTCTGCTCCTAACCTGTCCTCCTCCATCTGTCTAAATGGCCTTTCTTTTATTGGAGGATCTTCCTCCACCATTAGAGATTTACCCTTGTTAGAGGGATCAGCAGAGAAATCAGAAGCAGTACCAGTAGGAACATCATTTCCATGAACAAATGCATCAGTGTTAAAGGAGGAACTAGGAGGAAAGTCAGTCTTTGAGTGTGCTATCGAGCAGGAACAGAAGAAGTGTCAGCATTAATAGCAGCAGCTGCTTTAGCTAGCTTGATCAAAGAATCCACATCTTGTTCCTCAGCTTCCTCTTTGTCAGAGTCACTTAAAATCACATTCTTCCCCTTGCTTTGAGTTTTGACTCCAAAAACTTCACTCTCTTTACCAATTTCCCCATCATATCCTTAAACAATAGCTTGTGAGCTTGAAGCTCAGATTCCAAACATCCAATTCTCTTCCCCTGTTCAGACACTAAAGTATATAAAGGTGTTAGAGTAAGAAGGTCCTCAGCACTTCCTGTGGTCTTTGACTTCAGGTGGAGCTGCAGTGGACCTAGGGACAGGATTGGAATCATTCTCCTTTGAAGAAGACTCAACATGAGGGTCAGTAGATGGACCCTGCTGATTCACTTGAGCATGAGGAGAAGTTGGTATTGGTTTGGGTGGTTTTGAAACTGGCTTATTTAATTGAGCAGCTGGAGTAGTGGGTGTTGGTCTTGGTGATGTTGATCCATGATCATGAGAAGAAGCAGTTAGGTGCACAGGGTCTATAACAGTTTCATGGTCAGTCTGAGGGTTGGGTGGTGCTGCCTCCCCTGATGTACCAGCTGCAATGGTAGCTTGAGGAGGAGGAAGCATCGCAGCCACCAATGGCATATGGTCTCCATGAAAATTCAGTCTCATATTGGCAAACATCTTGCTGGTCAGTCTAATTACATGATATGGTTTGGTAATCCTAGTTTCTATGTCCAGTATAAGTTGTAGAAACCTAGGAAACATCAAAAATTTCTTAGAATTATTAATTTTATTCACCAACCCAGTAAAGATATAGCGAGACAATTATCTTCCTCTTCCCTCACACAAGCAGATAAAGCAATAGCCAAAGGGCTTCCAAACTGATCCCAAAATCCCTGGACTTGAGTACTAAGACAATGTAAGAGAGTATGGATCAGGAACCTTCACTGAGGTGAGAATTTGTTCTTATGAAAGGTCAACTTTCCCTCAGTAGGGTAACCTAGATTATCCATGCCTAAGTATATGTCAGGTATAGGCATATCCATAAATACCCCCTCATCATGTAGCTGCAATTGACTCCTCATAAGTGATTCAGTGATTGTGTAAGAAGTCCCATCAATGGTGGCCACAATAGCAGGTGGACCTAACTCAGATGATCGGAGTGAGGCCGTAGACCAGAATTGGGTTATTAGGGAAATCTAGATGAGTTGGTGTCAGTTACAATTGATACCCTAATGTGGGAATCAAGTAAAAAATCAATAACCTGATGATAATCGGTACTCCCTTTGGGTTTCTCCAAATATCCAATCCTGTTGTGCTCATCGCGATATTTTAGGGGAGCCATTGATTCGACGGTAGCTTGCAACACCAGTAAGACAACCAGTAGAAATTGTTCAGCCAGTAGAAACCAGTATTACCACTAGTAGAAACTCTTGCAACACCAGAAATAACACAAATCCAACCAGAAAGAATTGATCGCATCAAACTAAAGCCACACACACTCCATGCAATGCACACATCAAGAATCACTGCACTGCAAAAGATTAGACCAAAACCACACATACCATATACATGTAAAAGGAAAAGATTGAACTACAAGAATGAAAACTGCTAGGTTAACATCTGTAAAAAAAATAAAGAAAAAATAACTATTTAAAAAAAATACAATAACAGTCCTCCCCTTAATCCTTATCCTTCCCCTTAAACAGTCTAGGCATTTATGGATTTGCGCATACCCAATATGAACCACTAAATAATTAAATCTGGGTCCATCAAATGCTTTGGTCAATAAATCAGCCACATTATCATCTGTGTGAATTTTAAGCACCTGAATAAGATTTTTCTCATTTGCATCTCTAATAAAATGGTGCCTAATCTCTATGTGCTTTGTTCGTTGGTGAAAAACTGGATTTTTAACAATGCATATGGTACTCTGATTATCAATAAAGATTTTAGTGTTCATAAAATTGAACCCATAATCTAGCATTTGATTTTGAATCCAAAGTACCTGACCACAACAGTGAGCAGCAGCAACATATTCTGCTTCAGTGGAAGAAGTTGCCACTACTGTTTGCTTTTTGCACTGCCATGATATCAATCTTCTACCCAGAAATTGGCATCCACCAGTTGTGGATTTCCTATCACCATTGGAACCAGCATAATCACTATCACTGTAAGCTTTCCAACACAAGGTGAGAATCTCTTGGGTACCATAGACCAGTTTTGGTTGGCCTTTCAGTACTTAAGATCTTCTTTACTGCATTAAATTGGAAAAGTCAAAAGGTGTGCGGTGACCTGAGGTGTCTAGAACAAGCACTACAGCAAACATAATATATGCCTTGAAGCTGTCAAGTTACATTAAGGGAACTTATCATAGATTCGTATATGATGTACTTTAACAGCATCATCAGGTTTCATCCTTGGATTTAGGCTTAAGAGACTTCCCATAGGGTTGATGTTTAAGGTCTCACCACTTTCGGTATCAATTTCCTTGGCATGTCCTGGACATTTGTCTTGCTGATACAATTCCCATCAGGCTGTTGCTAGGGACTTGTAGAACCTAAGAGAATGTCAACTCCACCATAGCACTCATCTCACAAATTCGCCTCGTCATCAACACATCATACTCATCACACCAGTCTGATTAGTAGAGCCAAAATTATGTCATCCACATAGGACCCTGTACTTAGATGATATCCTGGAATTCTTCTTAATGAAAAAGAGTTTTTGTCTTGAGTCCTATTCTATATTATGCTTTAACAGAAAAGTAGACAATCTTGCATACCAGGCCCTTGCTGCTTGATGAAGACCATACAAAGCTTTCACAACTCTGTACACATGTTTAGGGTAGAAAGGATCTTCAAATCCTTTTGGTTGAGTAACGTAGACTTCTTCATTAATTTCCCCATAGAGAAAGGCACTTTTGACATCCATTTGATTATTACCATAAAAACCCATGTATGAGGCAAATGCTAAGAATAATCTGATAGCTTCAATACGAGCCACCGAAGCAAACACCTCATCATAGTCAATGCCCTCCTCTTGCCTATGACCTTGAGCCACCAACCTTGCTTTATTCCTAACTACTATACCTCTGGCATCTCTTTTATTCTTAAGAATCTATTTCGTCCCAATAGCAGTTTTCCCTTCTGGCAAAGGGCACACGCTTCCCACAATCCTGATGTAATATAAATGTTGTCTCCTCAGCATTGCTCTAACCATCTTGGATCAGTAATGTGCTTGAGCAACACTGCTTGGTTCAAGTTGGGATAGAAAACAAGCAAACAGACAATGGAGATAGTCTGTGTGATTGTTCCTTTGTTGATCATGAACATAGCCTGCAAGAGCACTCTCTCCAAACTTGGATTTCTTCAAAGTGCCCCTTGTCAGAACTGGAGAAGTAATATCCCCAATAATATGTGAGATAGGATGAACAGTATGCACCCTTCTTGTGGGAACAGGATCAACATCTATGGTAGGTGCTAAATTTGTGACTGAACCACCAAAGTCAGCATCATATGTAGATTTAGAGAAAATGCCAGTAGTAGGATGATGGTAAGTGTCATCCATATCTAAAGATGATGATATGTGATTAGCAAGGTCAGAAGGAGAGGAAAATCTTGTAGAATTTTCACTGGAGCCCAATGAGTGACCAGGAGGGAGTGGTGTATCATCAGCATGAACAAGTTCAACCACAAAAGAAGATGGAATAGAAGGAACAGCAGGTGTTTTGGATTTTGTTCGAACACTAGTACTACTATTTGAAACACTAGGTATTGATTATGAGGTTTTGCTCTTGGGTGTCCAATTAAAACATGATTAATATTCAAACCATTTATGCCACTTTCTACTTGTCGCAATTTTGTTTTTCATGTAGTTTTCAAGTGTCCTTTTTTGCTTAGAATCAAGGGTTAGTGACGACCTACTAGAAACCTTATTTGTTACTGTTGTGGTTTTAGCAACGCTAAATCTAGATTTTACAACTACAGATGTAGCTCCTAAATTCTTAGATTGTGCTGCTACGGGGGTAGTGAATAATGCTCGTTTTACCCTAGAATCTCTAAACAAAGCATAATGAGCAACACACTTTTTACGAGAAAGCATAAACACATCTTTACCATAAGAAACACAAACAATATTCAAATTGTCATTAACCGCAGTTACATTCTTGGTATTTAATACATTTGCGTTTGATTGACATTCATTCAAATTCTTTCTTTTACGCTTATTAGAATCTATCATAACACTACTTGGCGTCTTAGTATTAGTATTCTTCAAGACTCTATTCTTCGATTTAGTGTCCTTAGACTTTGGCCTTCTAACACTATTAGAACTCCCTACTCCTGTGGAATTAGAAACATTCATGTTAGTTTTAGAATCTCGCGTGTGTGACTCTTGTTTTTGAATTTTATACATGCCTCGGGCAATAACATTTGCATTCTTTTTCTGTTTTTGCTCGTTTTTGGGTGTAGAATGTGAAGTGACTGGTTTTGACCTATATGTGTTGTCCTATGTATTTGAAACTTTCTTAGCCTGAACTGCTATGTTGTTAGACAATGGTGTTACACATAGAAGTTTTCTTGAGGTCACAAATTTGTCACACACCCTTCCCTTTTTCAAAGGTTTTGAGTTTTTCTTTTAGCTCAGAAATTACCATCAAAAGATCTTGATTCTTAGAACGCACATCACAATAAGCATACGTATTTTGACTGATATTTTCAATTAACTCATTAACCTCTTGTTGATGTTGAGCCTGTGTTGCTTTGATTGAATTAAAAAGCTTTTGATATCCAAGTTTGATTTTTTCTCGTTCTTGAACAACATAATCAACTTGAGTTTTTAACAACACGTTCTCATCATTCAACTTTGACAACCTTGACTTCCATGAGACATCACAAGACATTTTCTCTTTTTGATGTTGGAGTTTAAGTTCAAAATCAATGCTTTGAGCTTGAGATCGCTTAAAATCATTTTTGAGAATTTTGATTCGTTTGAGTAAATTAGTTTGGATATCTTTGGAGTCATTTGAAATTTTCTCAATTTCATTTTCTAACAACTCATTTTTCTGTTTTGCAACAGAAATCAACACACAGTCTCGAATTCTCTTGTTAAGGATACTTCCAAAAGTCGATTAAATTCGGTTTGAAAAATATGTTCTCTTGGAGATTTTTCCTTAACTTTCTGTACCATTGATTAAAAAATATTTAACATTTCCTGTACTTCTTCCATAAGTTCTTGTTTAAGTTCTTTCAAAGTCTTTGACAGAGGTACGGACATTGGAATGACATCAGTTTTATAAAACTCTCTTAAAGATTTTTTACTATCAGACATCCATCTCCTTTTTCTATCTTCTAAAAGAGTGACATCAATTTGATCCCGTAAAGCATTAATAGCTAAATCCATTTTTTCAAACATTTTTAACAATTTGCTCTCTTTTGGCATTTTAGGAATTTGCGAATCTGTTTGAACTTCATTTGACCCATAATATATATAGAAGTAGAAGGAATTGAAAAATATGTTTGATCAACAGAACATTTAATTTATTATAATCTAGTTGAACCATTTTGTTTCTCATTTTCAATCGACTTTCTTCTGAGTCCTTTAAAGTTTCCTCAGAATCAGGTGAATCAAAGAATCAGGTGAATCAATTTTTAACTAGTACTATAAAAAAAAGCTTTCACCATAATACTTTTTTAGTTGTGCTCAAATGCTTTTCCTTAGACGTCGGTGGATTTTTGTAACCCAACCCAGCTTTGAGAAAAGGATCATAAACTTGATTTGGTGTCTTTCCAAGCATGTGAATTGTTTGAATTGATTGACCCATTTTATAAACAATTCTATCATGAGAGCTCAGTTTTTCCTCGAGATCAACAATATCTTTAAGATATCGATCTTCTAGTTCTTTGAAAGCCTTTTTAGCTAACTGAGTTTCATGTTGAATTATTAGCTTTTTATTTTTAACTTTGAAAATTTCACTTTCAATTTTTTCTTTTTCTTTTAAAATTCTCTCAATGTTGTCTTTATCAGGACGTATTTCCCCCTTCCAATTCATCACATGTTTCTTTATATTTTGTACATTGAATTATTTTTTACACAAATGTTTTGACGCATTCCTTACACGTCTCAAGCTCCGGTTTTACCAACATTTTTTGCTTTTTAAGCTCATTATTTAATCGTTTTTGATTGTCAGTTTCTCGCAGAGCATTGTATGCTAGAATTTTAACATCATGATATTGGTCATGAGCAGTTGAGTTATGTTCATCCAATCCACCATTATTTTCCACACAAGGATCATCAAATATGATATTAGAATCAATTTGATCATCATCAGATGTGTTAATAACAGTTTTACAGTTTCCATGATTCTTGTGTTCATGAACCCCTTTAGGTATCATTTTGTGTGAAGTATTTACCTCGCTGGCAGCCTTTGCATCATAGTTTGGCTTTTGCACACCATTGTCATCAGTTGGTTGAATTCATGCCATCATGATTACTGCAGCAGTTAGCTCTTCTAATGTTTCATCTCTGAAAGAATTATCGAGCAGGAAAGCATTCTCTTCATCATTAAGGTTGCTTCCGACTTCATCTTTCATGGCTAACAACATTTATTCTCTAAAATACTTTGCATCACGAACTCTTAGTTTTGGACAATCACGAGCATAGTGTGCTATTTCATTGCAGTTATAACACTGAACATTTTCCTTTCCCGAATTTGACTCAGTTCGTGAAACACGCTGAACAATCTGATTGCTTTTATCATTCCTAATTCCTGCATTAAATGCTTGATTCCTATTTTGTCTCCCTGCATTCTTGTTACCATTTCCACCATATCCTGCATTCTTAGTTTGTATGTCAACTCTACCATCTTGAATCACAACTTGATTTCTTGTGTTTGATGAAGTACCAAGACGATTATTGTTAGGTGTTGAGAACTTCTAGGTGATTGCTTGAGCTAATAACATCATTGCAGTTGTAAGCTTGTCTTTTTGAGAATCTCCTTGTAACTCCCCTTGATAATATTCTTTATAATCAACAAATGATGAAGGATGCGTGACATAGTATGGTTGTGGTGAATGTGAACAAGAAGGATTTGCATGAGACTGTGATGAAGAAGCATTTGAATGAGTGATTAGGGTTAATGCGTCATGATTCCTGGCAGCTTTCTTTGCTTTGGATGCTTGAACATGTGGTTCGAATTACACTAAGGAATCATAAAACTGATCATATGAAACTGTATCTCCTGTTTGGTTGTGACGAACCATGGTTACATATTTGCTCCACCCGGGTTGCAAGAAATTGAGAAACTTGGTGTTGATTGACACTGTAATAGGACAAACATTGTTACGGTCCATAATATTCACAAAAGTTGTCAATCTCTCATACACAGATTCTAGTGATTCTCCTTCCTTTGCTGCAAATTTGTCAAACTCATCCATGAGCCGTGAGTGTCTTATGTGATTAGTAACATCAGAACCAACCATCAACCTTCTAATTCGTTCCCATATTTCCTTAGCATTTTTACAAGCGTCCACTGAATTGTAGATGTCATTTGGTATTGCTTGAAGAAGATAATTCATGACTTTCACATCAGCAATATATTGCTTCTTATTTGACTCAGTCATTTTGGACAATGGTTCAAGTATCTTTCATCCTTGACAACATCAGGATCGTATACAGACGGCTCACTCATAAGGTCCTATCACAATTTAAAAGAACGAGCCACATATCGCTCCCCATCTTCGAGCTTATTATCCAAAAACCTTCTAAACCTACTCTCCCATGGAATATAATTCCTTTTTCTCCAAGCAATTTAGGTCTACATAGCACCTGAAATCACTATAAAGTTGTTGATTTGAAGCAGACCGCTGTTGTTTCCAAATGGAAATACAATGCAAACTCCGGATCGGATCGTTTTGGAGATAAAGTCTTGTAATCGTGAAATCACCGAGCAAGAACAACGTTGTTTTGTATTACAACACTTTGAATGAAGTAACCTTGAAGATACGAAACCTTGATTTGTTTTCAAAGTTTAAGTAACAAGGAGCTTTTATACAAAACCTTAATTTTTAAAGATTAGAAGATACGAAACCTCTGAAACTGTGTTACGAAACCCAAAGAATGAGATACGAAACCTATTAAACAGTGTTACGAAACTCAACAACTGTGTTACGAAACCTCTGAAAGAGTGATACGAAACCCAATGTCTGATTTACGAAACCTCTAAAATAGTGTTACGAAACCTTCCAATATGAAAATTGAATTACGAAACCTTCAATTAGGAAAGTTGTGTTACGAAACCTTTGATAACAAAACCAAGTCTTACGAAACCTCAATGGTATGAAACTGTTCCAATTATTGTAATACGAAGCCTCTACTACGAAACCTCTAAAATATGAAACCTTCAGTTACAAAACCTTCAGTTATGAAACTGTGATACGAAACCTCTCATATAAAACCTGTGTCACGAAAGCTTGAAGTACGAAACCAAAACCAATCTCTTGATACGAAACCTCTAGTTTACGAAACCTCAGATATACAAAAGCTCCACATTTTACGAAACCTCAGATATACGAAACCTAATGGTTACCAAAAGCTCCAATATATAAAACCATCTTTCGTAAATTTAAATTATTCCCTTACTTTCGTAAATTCTAAGAAACCTTCTAGTTTCGTAAATTCTTAGCTACGAAACTAATAAGAAACCTAACAATCTAATTTTTAAGCAGTTTAAGGTGATAATATGAATGTTATCTTTTCAAATTGACTAAGTTCTTTGTTACGAAAGCTATTAATTGAGTTACGAAAGCTCGATTGAGTTACGAAAGCTAAAAAACACTGACGTATGACAGTTACCGAAAGCTCAACTATGATATGAAAGCTCAAAAACAGTCTTACAAAAGCTCTTTCCCGCATAAAAACAGTTACCAAAACATAGTTTCTGAATTACGAAAGCTATCAAATCCATGTTTTTTTGATCAAATTCAATTCTAAGCAAGTATTTTTCATAAACTAGTTATTAAATCTACAAATTGATAGTTACGAAAGTTATATTTAAGCATTTTAAGATCAAAAACTCATCAAATCGTAAATCTAACACTTAGCGTTCTACAAAACCTACTAATTCTTTGATACAAAAGTTTCTTGATCAAAAATTGAATCGGTTAAGCTTGATTTGATCCACGAAACACACACTAGATCTCTCCTGATTATAGATAGCACTTGTTATATGTCATGTTTGCATCGTAGATATCATACGAAGGTTATAGAATGTGAGGAGAGGAGCTAGAGAGTATTTTTCATCATTTCAAAGTTTTCATTCCAAAAAGGGAAGATAGAAATGAGAAGGAGAAGTGAAGTTACAAATGTAAAGACTTATATAAATACCCCTCCTAGATTGGTATTTATACTTATTATTGCTCCTAATCTATTTTTCTAACTCTAGTCAAACCTTGGTCAACTTTACTTAACTTTGACCAAGTTAGACTTTATTACATTATAATTACTAATAAAACTATAAACTAAACAAAACTATACAAAGACCAATTCGTTTAATAATAAACACTTTTCTTGAACCTAACATTTTTTAGGTAAAAGGGAATTCATACCCCGATAAAATACCTTGAACCTAACATGTGCTATGAACGTCATGCCCTCAGTTACCTTTCGCCGCGATATTTTAGTGTGTGACAATAACACGTACAATATTAGCTTAACTCAATAGCCAAAGATCCCGACTAGCCTATTACATATCATACAAAGTTCCTATGACCGAAAGAGCCGACACTATCTATAATGACCATGACTTTCTTTGTTCAACTTAATATTCTAAGGCTAACATTCATGTAGAATTGTTGAGCCTCCTGGCCTGAAGAAATCACACATGATTTACAAATATATTGTATCACATCTCTCAACCATATGCATTCATGACTCGCTACATGGGTGGCCAAGCATGATTAGATGAAGTGACACTCATTGTTTACTTTACGGAACGTAATAAAACAACATTATTGGAACTTGTGAAAACATATCCAGTTTCGGACTAACCAGTATGGGGATCAGACATATATCATGCATCTACAAAACCAACTAGATTTTTTTCGGATGGGTTAGTATAATATAAACCTATATCTTTTGTACCTTGAAGATAGCAAAATATTTGTTTCACCCCATTCCAGTGTCTCCTTGTTGGACATGAGCTATATCTTACCAATAGTTTAACGAAAATGATATACGGGTCATGTATGACTCACAAGAAATAACAATGCCCTAATGAAACTTAAATAAGGTACTTCTAGACCAAGACTTATCTTTCTAATAATCCCCCCTTCCAACTTGCTTAACTACATTACCTTTCACAATCTCCTTAATAACCACTGATGACATCAAATAACGTCACTTTTATAGTATCCTTTATCTCATGTTTCTTACCTATTTTCATATAATTATTGCTAGAATTGGTATTTAATTGCTTAAAGTTGTTATTTGCAGTATTTATGGAGTACTTTATGAAGATTAGCAAAAAGGCACGCATTTTGGAGCTTAAACGATGAAATATGAAGATTATTGTTCTGACAACATATACGTCATATCCAACAAGGAAGATACGGCGTATATGTGCCTGCACTTCACAAGAAACCACGCAGAATTGAAGATGTATACGCCGTATCCAGAATTCCCTATACGCCGTATTGAAGATTATTTGAAGATTCTGGAAGATATTGAATGTGATCCCTACTCCAAGAAAACTCCCAATACGTCGTATTGACCTTGACCAATACAACGCATCGATCGTATTCCAGACACTATAAATAGAAGACCTTAAATATGAGTTTAAGGTGTGCTTGATCATATTTACGATACCATAACCACAAAAGTCAATTTTCAGAAGACAAGAAGAGTGGAGGAGGTCTCACAACGCGCTTAATTCCATAGGAAACACCTTGTAATTCTCATACTTTTAATAATCGTTTAATTTTTGGTATCATTCATTTAACTCGGTTAGGTTACCTTGGTTGTTCATTATTATGCTTGTATACATTACAATGGTTAAGGGCTAATACCCTTGGGTATTAGCCATGTTTATGAAGATTCAATGTTCGGTTTGTTTATCTCGATTGTCTTAATTTATCATTGCTTGTTGATTATGTTTATCAATTTATACCTGTTTACGTGCTTTTGTATGTGACCTACTCATTCAACTGGATCTAGTAAGATGGACCAAGTTAAGCTAAATTAACCGGCATAGCTCTCCATATAGTGATTTATATATATAGAATCATAGGATCACAAATAAATGACCTATCCTTGCCAGTGGTTTAGTGAACAAGTTGGACTAGCAGGTGTCCCTATGATCAACAAATGACGTTCTGATTCCATTGGTTAGGACTTGGACAGAGTGGACTACTAGTATATAAATCGTTGTTAAGCAGTAAGTGGGTAAAGTCTCGATGAGCTAGGTTTTAGTAAGAGCACTATTACTTAAATCCTAAGATATATTATAATCAGCAAAAGGATGCTTTATGCAGATGCTTTTAATTGTGACAGAATTAGCATGTCTAGGTTTTAGGAAAAAGTACCGCCTAAATCTAGGAATGATATGCCACTTCAAGATAAGCAATCATTGCACTAATAAACAAACCAGCGTTATATTTGACTAATCATGGCTAATACAGTTTCCTTAAAATTGGCTTGACCGTTCTTCTATCTTTTGATTATCGTCTTGCATGCGTTTTGGTAGTGGAAGTAGATTTAAGTCACCACCAAACCTGTGTCAGTCTCTCAGGCTAAACCCCTTTATCCGTTAGAATTAGGTTTAGCATAGGTTTAACTTAGAACTTGCTTAACTTAGAACTGACTTAGATAATTAAAACTAACATAGAATAGTTAACTAAAATACTGATATAACTAAGAATTAACGCACTCGCTCTTAGTGATCGACACCATACTTATCGACGAAGCTACATCTGATCGGGTACACTGCCCGTTAGTGTTGTTTTAGGTATAGTCGGCAAAATATAAATGTAAAACTTGATAATAAAATAATACCTACGCACAACGGCACATCAAGTTTTTGGCGCCGCTGCCGAGGAGTGAAGTTGTTTAATTCTTGTTTTTATTAGTGTTTTAGTTTAGATTTAGTTTAGTAAAACTTGATGAAATCCGCCAACTTCTTGTAAATCTTGATGAAATCCGCCAACTTCCTGTAAATCACATGGTTAATTTGTTTACTTTCCTATTTGGAAACGGATTCATGCACTCAAGATCATTTGCAAATGTCTGCTACTATGTTCGCATACCAACTTATATTCTTGTGTGGCTGTTTGGCTTGATGAGCGTATAAGAATGAAAAGTCATAGAATTTTCTGCAGAAGAATTTTCATCCATGATTCTTTTGAAACTAAAACAAACTGTAATGAGATATTGCAACTCATTTTCCCTTATCTATGTATGTTCACATACCAACTTATAGTACTGATTGTTGCGCAATTTCAACACAGTAAAGCTGTTTGGAAGGATAACTTTTAAATCATATTTGAGATATAGTAACTCATTTGTTTTTCTTATGAAGTGTTGTCCTAACACAGGCAAAAAAAGGCACTAAATTTTATTAATGTTTTATCGCTTCAGTTTGAGACTTGGTGACATTATCCATTTAAAATAGAATCCTACATGTATAAGTAATATTGTTAAATTATATTATAAAAAACTAATTTTCCCTTAAACTGTGCTTCACATGATTAAATACACATTGTAATCACATTTGTTAACTAAGAATACGTTATATAATGCCCTTTCATATGACACATAGCAAGTGAAAAGCCATGATCATTGTTTGTAAACTGTAATTGGTTTTTCAAAATTTATCTCATGTGTGAAACATTTGCCATTTGAATGATAAGTTACACAAGAATAGTAGCCTTATATATGTTCCTTTTACAATTATGAGTCAATTTTTTTATAGTAAACATTTAATTAACTTTAATGATACCTTAGAAACTATGTTAATAATTTTATCTTTAATAATTCTTGAAGCTAGCCGCATATGGGGCGGGCCTTAGATCTAGTAATTTGCATATTTGTGTATTTGATTTTCTGCATTGTATATTTTTCATATTTGTGTGTTTTTGTGTTTTCTGCGTTATTAAAGTCCAATGTAATTTTCTGAGTCAGAAACTCAATACGGTGTATAAATTTTTTCTAAACCAATACAGCGTATTCGATTTTATCATCAATACGGCATATTCAGTTTACTGAATACATCGCATTAGTCTATTTGACCTTTTTTTCCTAGCCAATTTATTACATGTCAAGATGGATAATCTAGATCTTACTATGGAAGAATACATAGAGCTTGTTTAAGGTTTAGTTATATTAGATCGAATTCCTTAAGCTTGTTTAAGCAGTAACTTGTGCAGATTCTGAATCCATATCTTCTAGCAAAGAGATCTCGTGTATTCAAATAGGTTCTTCTTATTCAAAGCTTCTCAACAAAGCTTGTTGTCCTAGGATGTAAGATACCTCTTATTGGATCCCACTTCAATAGATCGAATTCCTTAAGCTTGTTAGGTTTAGTTATATTAGATAAATCTAACACAACTATAGTAGAAACTTTATGTGAATGTATTAAAGATTATGCAGAATCTAATCTTTAATATTAGAAGAATTCTTAATGAAACAGTAACACAAGACAATATAATTCAACAATAAAAGCTCCAATATTATTATTACAAATAATACGAATACTCTCCTAGTATTAGGGTTACAAAACCTTGAAGCTATGAACTATACGACTTTGTATATTTTTCTAGATTTGGATTATATCAAACTCTATGCCCTAGGACCTCCTTTTATACACCAAGGAGTCCTAGTCGATTTACAATATATTCCTAAAACTTAGAATATTCTCTATGATCTATTCTATAAATAACTAATACTTATCACATAAGTAATCTTGATCTCCAATCAATCTTTATCCTTTCTTCTGTCTTTATCCATTCTCTTCTGACAGTAGAAACTCTTTCAGCAGTCTTAATCTTTGAGCAGTTGTAACTTTTGTACTAGCAGCATTAACTTAGCACCAGCAGTAGTAACTTATACACCAACAGCATTAATTGTGTACAAGCAGTAGTAACTACTTAGAATATTTTCTTCAATCTTCACCAGCAGTACTAACTTTACACTAGCAGTACTAATATATACTAACAGTAGTAACTGTGAACTAGCAGTACTAAGTTTATGCCTAACAGCATTAACTTCCACCAGCAGTAGTAAGTAACCCAGCAGTAGTAACTCACCAGTAATTTATGCCTAGCAGCATTAACTTACAACCAGCAGCAGTAAGTTATGCCTAGCAGCATTAATTTTGAGTCACCAGCATTAACTCCAATTCCATTCCAAACAACATATCCATTAAAAATAAATGTCCTCTCTTTTTATTTTTAACTCACTATCTCTCAATTCTTTTACTCACATGTACACTCTGTCTGTTTTTATATCACACAGCTCTCTTTCTGTTTTTATGCTCACTTTTTCTCTCAATTCTTTTTCTTACTAAAACACTCTGTCTGTTTTTATTCCACACATCTCTCTTTCTATTTTTATTCTCACCAACTCTCTTAATTCTTTTACTCACCAAAACTCTCTGTCTATTTTCTCTAATAACCAGCTTTTCCATTATCAATCTAACACTTTTCTTTGCTTTTTCTGCAAAATGTTAGTCCAAAAACCAAGAAAACACAAGCCATAGCTATTTTCACTATTATCACAATATTAATTATACCTAACAGTATTAAGTATAACTAACAGTATTAACTCAGCAGTATTAAGTATAACCAGCAGCACTAATTATACTTAGCAGCAGAAACTTTTAATGACATGAATAACAGTACTAATTCATACAAAACTCTACAAAAACATAAAGAGATAAAAGATTTTAAGGATTTAGCATTCCAATACTAGCAATCAAATATTGAAACCTACTTACATCAAAAGCTTTTGTAAGTAAATCTGTAACATTCTTGTCAGTATGGATTTTGACCATTTGAATCAACTTCTTTTCATTGCAATCCCTAATAAAATGATGTCTAATCTCTATATGCTTTGTTTTTGAATGAAAAACAGGATTTTTAATTATGCAAATAGTACTGTTATTGTCAATAAAGATCTTGGTATGCATAAAATTGTACCCATAATCAAGTAGTTGATTCTGAATCCAAAGCACTTGTCCACAACAACTTGAAGCAGCCACATATTCAGCTTCTGTTGTGGAATTTGCAACCACTGTCTGTTTCTTGCACTGCCATGATATTAATCTACTTCCAAGGAATTAACAACCTCCTATTGTAGACTTCCTATCCAAGCTTGCTCCAGCATAATCACTATCAGTGTATGCTACCAAATCAAAAGGAGAATCTTTTGGATACCAAAGGCCCATATTTGGTTGACCTTTTAAGTACCTAAAAAATCTTTTCACTGCATGAAGATGTGAAACTTTTGGATTGACTTGGTATCTAGCACATGCACATACTGCAAACATGATGTTAGGTCTTGAAGATGTAAGATACATCAATGAACCAATCATTGACCTATACATATGAACATCCACTTCTTCACCATCTTCATCCTTGAGCAAAGGCTTTTGAGTTTCTATTGGTGTGCTAGCAGTCTTGACTTCTGTAAACCCAAATTTCTTTAGAATTTTACCAATATATTTATCTTGACTAATAAATATGCCATCCTTCTTCTGCTGCACTTGTAATCCCAAAAAGAATGTAAGTTCTCCCATAGAACTCATCTGAAATTTCTCATGCATCAACTTTTTAAATGCATTGCATAGCTCCTTCTTTGTTGAACCAAAGATGATATCATCCACATAAACTTAGACTAGTAAAATATCACCTTTGTACCTTTTGATGAATAAGGTTTTGTTAATTTTCTCTCTTTGAAACTCATTGTCCAACAGATATGTTGACAAGGTTTCATACCAAGCTCTAGGAGCTTGATGTAGTCTATATAGTGCTTTTTCAACCTTATATACTCTATCAGGAAAGTCTAGATCTTCAAATCCTGGTGGTTGACATACATACACCTCTTCTTTAATCTTCCCATAGAGAAAAGTACTTTTTACATCCATTTGATACACCACAAAATCTTTAAATGAAGCATAAGCTAAAAATAGCCTAATTGCTTCAATTCTTGCAACAGGAGCAAAGACTTCATCATAGTCAATCCCTTCTTCTTGTGTGTACCCTTGAGCAACCAATCTTGCTTTATTTCTTATCACAATTCCTCTTTCATCCTTTTTATTCCTGAAAACCCATTTAGTGCCTATAGCCCTTTTTCCATTTGGTAAATCCACCAAAGTCTAAACTTCTTGTAACTTGAATTGTAAAAGCTCTTCTTGCATAGCCTCTATCCAGCTTGGATCCTTCAATGCATGAATTACCTTTTTGGGTTCTTCCTGTGATAAAAAGCAAGCAAACAAGCAGTTTTGAAGGTCTTTATGGTTTGTTCTTTGTTGAATAGTACTAACAAACCCATGCTCCTCCAAATTCTTTGACATGTTTCTTGTTTGTGTAGCTGATTGCAAATCTCCAATCACTTGATTGAGAGGATGATCTTTATGAATTCTTGTAGTTGGAATAGGACTGACTTGGATTGTTGTATCCAAATTGTTCATGTCAGCCTCTGCACCAACATCTTCATTATCTCTTAAGAGGTCAAATATGCTTATATCTTCCAAAGCAGGCATATTTGGATCATCTGGAAGTTCAATGCTTGTTTTTCCACCAACAACATTAACTTCATTTGTGTTAGCAACATTAACATTGTTAGTGCTGTTAACATTATCATCCTTCTCTTGATTAATACTTTTACTATCTTTTCTTGGATTTTCATCAACCTTATTCTCATCATCACTTAAAGGTTTGGATCCATCATCTTGAGAACTCTTTAGATCTTGGGAAAATGGTAGATCAGCAAGCCATAATGGTAGTAAAATGTAATTTTTAACAGGTTCTGTCTCCTTTCTAGCTAGACCTGCATTATCACTTGCTTTTGTACCTACAAAACCATTAGACTGTGTACCCGCAACAATTGGCTTATAATTCATTGTTCTTGTTAGTGCATCAATATCAAATAGCCAATCTGGTCCACTACCTATAACATTAGGTGTATTCTCACTTGTTAATATATTTCCAAAAATTAATGTTTGTGATCGTATAGTAATTAAAAATTTTCGTAAGTTAAACGAATAATAATAATATGTATATTAATATTACATACATATATATGTCTGGGTATATATATATATATATATATATATATATATATATATATGGTTCGGCACCTAGTTTTTATCATGTGTGTTTTCTTATTTTACTAAGTATAAGAATTTTTAAAAATTTTGGGCATGACCCGTTGTGTATTTACAGTTTTCTAAAGTCGTAGACTTTAATAAAAACCATTTTCAAATCACTTTCAATCCTCTTTTCATAATTACAAACTATACATCATCAAAACCCTTTTATTATTTAATCAAAAGACTATTTGGACCCTTATTGGGCTTTTAAGCCCACTAAGCCTAATCTTATTACTCGTAACGTCCAACGTTCATAATAAGTTAAACGTATAACGTCTAATGTCGTACAGTATTAAATAAGCTATTCATAAACTTATTCAAATAGCTACACGTAGCTTTACGCCTTGGTGTATTGTATTTATTGTTGGCCTTGGCCCTCCCGTTACGTCAAAAATTAGTTTTACTTATCCATATAGTCAGATAAGCAAAACATTAAATAATAAACACGCGACTTAATAATAAGCTATCAATAAGCTCATATTAAGCCACAATAAAATATGCCGAACCACATAAGCTCAAAATAAGCTCGTGGTGTTGGGCCTTGGTTGTGGGATGCGGCTAAAAGCCCAATAAGCTATATTCGGGCTCATTTATTAAGCCGAATAAGTTTACTATTTGTACTTTCAAAATAAGCTAAAAAATAAGCCAATAAATATAAGCGAAACATAATAGCTGATACAACTCTTCTCCTTTCTTTTCTAGTTGGGCCGAACCAAATAATAAGCCATTAAGTTCAAAATAATCAAAATAAGCTTCCAAAAGCTTATTAACATAAGCCGAATAAAAATAAGCTATAACATACCATTGTTATTACACGAAAATATCCACGATCACAAAACTATGATTTCCTTATATTTCTTGTTATTATTTTAGAACCATAGACATAACCTTTTAAGGTTTATGTAGTTTTAAAATCTTTGTTTTTACAAAATAAGTTGTACAACTAGTAAGTATACATCAAGATGATTATGAAAGTACAAGTTATGAAAAGATTTGAAGACTTACAAAGATTGAAGGTTTTTAGAAAGATGAACAAGACTAAAACAACCCAAATGTTGTTTAACAAATACCCAAATGATTAAATGATCAAACCTTCAACAAATCTTTAAGAGTTTTTGATCAAAGATGAAAATTTTATGGATTTATGTATGTGTGTATGTATTTCGTGGGCTAGGAAAGCAAGAGAGAAAAAGAAAACTCAAATGCTATGTGTGTGTGAAATATGAATGAAACTATAAGATGTAATATGGTATATATGTGCAAGATTACTTCACACACTAAAAGTGTGTAAATTGTCGTGTGGTAGGTGGGAATTGGACAAAGAAGAGAGGGGAACAAAATCATCCTAATCATAATTAGCTTTAAGGACAATAACATTGAGTTTGTATCTTGTCTTATTGATTTTGAATTCAAAATGGCATCTTAGGTTCACATGAGGTGTCATGTTTGGACGCATACAAGCAAGGAGGGGGGGACCAAATGGTTTCCAATATTTTAAGATGCTAGTGCTCCTTGTATGATTTAATTTCTAAGTCCTCCATGCATATGCTCATACTTTATGTAAATCATGATTCACGTAAGTAACGAAACGAATAATGGTATCTCTGATGTAACCTTTGCCCTTTTTGTGTTCTGAATATTTCATTTATAGTCCTTTGACTATTTGACTTTTGTTAGTTTATTTAGATTTTTGTACCGTGTTGACGGTGGTGATTTTATGAGATATGTGATGAATTGTGGTTTATTGTGATTAATAATCCCTTTTGGAAGGTATTTTTGTGTTATGTGTATTCCAGGTGGTTTGACCTGTGAATTTTGAAAAATGCCGAAAAACGAGTCCGACATGTCCGTTAATGTCCAAATGAGTTTTGAAGGGTATAAAGTAAAAATATGTCGTGTAAATACTCTAGGTTAATGGAAAAGTATTTTTAAAGTGAATAAAAATGCTAATTAACTTTGGGGTAAATTTTACGGTTGAGTTTGACGATTCTTTAAGTGATCCCGACACGAAAAGAAAGGCCCGAGGCCCCATGGGATACCATGGCCGGTCAAAATAAGACTAGGGAGACAAGGTGGCTTAATTTTAGCTAACCTTGTCCAAATTGTACATAAGATGCTTTCCTTATCCTCATTTTTACACATAGTTCATTTTCAAAATCAAAAAATATCCTATCCCTTCTCTCTTGTGTTCGTCCGCACCTACAACACATACACTCTTATAATTTTTGAAGTTTGATCAAGAAAACATGAAGACATAAATATTTGGGGTTGATTCTAGTGTTTGGTTATTCATTTAAACAACGTTGAGTTGTCCGGTTCGTGTCGAAATCTACGAATTTGAAGATTTTCTTGTAAGTTTTCAAATTTAAATTTTGTTTGTCCTTTTGTGTTTATTTTGATGCATAGATGTTAGTTGTACAAGTTGATCGTTGTGAAAATCGATTTTTGAAAGTGAAATGAATAAAAAAGGGTGGTGTTTGGTTCATGAATAGTAAAAAGGAAAAAGAGGGTTTTTGTAGTTTGATGTCGTGGTCGTGATGGTTGAATAATATATGATGCTAGAATGTTATTTTTGATAGTAGCTTGTATGGCTTATTCGAGCTTATTTTTAGCGGTTTTCTTGGACTTATTTTGGCTTATAGGCCACGAATGGATTCTCAAAATCACTAGAAAAGTGATTTTGATTATTTTTATGTTATGGCGTATGTTGTGGACTATTTTTGAGGCCTATGGTAGTAACCAAATGCGATACGTAGCTTACTAGCTTATTTTAAGCTTAATATACGTAATTTTGAGCATATGGGCTCACGGCCCAATAAGTCCATTTAAGCTGTGGCTTAATGGGAGAGCTTATTGTGGTCTGGGATTATTTTCACTAATATAAAGTTTTTTTTTTTAATTATATACTTATATATGTAAATGGACCTTGGTTTTGGACTTGGATCGTATTTTGGACTTATAAATGTCTTAATGAACCCTTGTTGGGCCTTATAGCCCAATAAGCGATATTTAGTAGTTATGAGAGTTTTAACGGACTTTTGAATGTGGAAATATATTTACGAAGTGATATTGAATGATATTTTGGGAAAAACGTGTTTGTAAGCGTTAAAGATTGAGATTTTGGGATTTTATACGATTAAAATCAAGAAAATAATCCATCATAAGTTAACAAAAAACGTATTCCTAAGGATTTTCGTTTAAGCATTTATGTGATCTATTACAAGTACAACACACTAACACTCAATGCTACTTGGCAACATGAACAACACTCAAATTACTCATACTAATCTATGTGGTATACATGTAAACTTAATTTGCTCTCAATTGTACGGTCCGTGAACGAGTATTATATTCCAGAATAGGCCTTGACAAGGATACTACAATTCAATCACTTCGAGGCTAAGGAGTAACAAGTTTAATAAAGTGTAAAAGTGGTTTTATTACAAGGGCTATGGTTCAATCATTATATACCAATCTTTGAACCAATAGGAACCACACCAACAATGGCATGTCTGAAGCAACCACATTCTACATGGCTTTAACGACGGAAGAGACATGTGTGTTCTGATAAGCATTCTCATATCGAGTTTAACCAACGGTATACGGAGGAAGGAGACTATAGGGTTGGGATCCTTGTAACTTTCCCACCCAATAGTAATAAACTAACAAGGCAGTCAGTTGAGACATGCATACATGGACCCGTAACGATCGAAACAGACTAGAATGCTCGGATCCACCTCTTCTTTCGCGTAAAACCCAATGGTTAATGAATAGGAAAGATGAAATAAATTATTGTTAATATAAAAATTACAGAACTAAATAGACTAGGTCCAAAGTTATAAGTTGCTTAGATTACTTTTTCCAACCGTCTTCTTGATTAGACCAACCTTTATTTACACACGTTCTTGATCATGATCAAATACATATCAAACAGAGTTGGCGTTTCTGTAACGATCTCTAGAGGTGTCTTTCCCAATCATCCCATACTTTACCTACTTTTACAGTCAAGTGGCGATATTTACCCCACGTTTTATCAATTAATTCTACATCGTTGACTTATAAGATGTATCGCAACGAATACATAGATCCTATTCCAATATAATTCCCTATCGGTGTAATTGCGAAACGTATTACTCTGCCTAAACTTCTCCCCGTTTGTTTGTTACTGATTTTCTAATTTTTTATCGATTTTTTTCTTCACTCTACACTATACTACGGATAATCTCGGTGTAATTTTAACATATTCACTAGATCGATTAATAAAAATAAAAATAACTTGGATAATTCCTATGGTATTCTTCATTCAATCGGAACATTACCATTAATTCGTTTGGTAGCAAAAATTTCATGAGTTTTGACTACTTTTTCATTTCACCATTTGCTATTGCAAATTTACTTCCCAAACCGTACAAATAGATTAGAGATAAATTGACACACGAACTCAGGAAATTCACACTTTACATACTTTAAGCAACTAGAAACTGATAAATGGACTTAATCTAACAGTGGATAGGCTAAGGGTGTAAAGGTGTATTCGAAACAAATAGTTGGAGTTATTCTACAGGATTGGCTCTTATGGTTTTCTAGGGGTATCTTACTCTTAAGATGAAGCGTAAACAAAAAGGGTAATTTTTACGGGGGTTTTTGACGTAACCAGTGTAGTTATGTTAATTAAAACAATCATTTATAGGCTTTTTGTGGTGTAAATACTCAAAAAATTTACCAATTTATATATAAGTTGTATACTCAATCTAAATACATAGTACTCATTATGTGGTACTCTGAAATAGATGATATACTTAAGCAAGTTCTAATGTCTACAAATCTTGGCACATCTATTTTGTGGAATTTGGAAAACATTGGAAATGGATAAGTTTTAATACTCACAGAATTTCTATATAAGGGTTATGTGTGCAGGTTATGTATCAGTAATTTCACAAAAGTCATGCTTTGAATTTTTTTAAAATTTGAGCATAATTTAAGCGTTTTTTAGTATGTAAAATAGGACATGTATACATTGTAATTCCCATCTCCAACTTTAGGGAATTATACAGGTTCCTCGTTGTATAGATAAAAAACATTAAAAAACAAGATTTTAAAAGAATTAGAATGAGAAAACTCTCCATGAATATTTGCTGTACGATTCTTCCAAGTTGAGTTTATGAGGCAAGAATGTGTGTCACGAAAGAGGGGGGTCTAAATCATGCACAAATAAGACACACAACCGAATTACTAGAAATATGTAGGCTTCACTCAAATACTTTTTAGTTTAGAAGGTTCATGTATTATAGATAGGAAAACACGTGCACAATTTTATTTCTGTGTATTTTCGTGGTTTAGATCGAAGATAAATCTAAATACTTTACAGTTCAGATCGACTAATGCCGTATCCATACCTTAGGATCGTCACGTATTAATACTAGGGTCGAATTCGCTTTCATTTCGTTTCTAACGATATACGCGTCTTGACTGTGATGAAATTAAAGACTGGCTGGATAACGTTCTAGAAGGTATACGCAATATCTATTGGGGGTTTGGATATTGCCTCTTATTAGTACAGTATGGGACGACAGACTCGATAAAAATTTTAAAATCATTCATTTGGGTTGTCTCCGGGCAAGCCTTTGGTTTACAGAAAAGTCTTTAAGTTAGACTATGCCCATATTCAATCTCTCATACGTATAAATAAAATTTATTAATATCGAACGGGATGCCAAATGGCACATATCTAAATGTTAGATTAGGACAATGAATGAATCTTTGTTATGAATGATTCAAGTCAAGATATTAAAATTAAATTCCCTTTATAAAAGTTTTAGTTTTGAAAAATTTATTAGATGTATCATGACTTGTTTCCAAAAGCTTATTTGACTTTTGTGTATTCTCATTACCCCTCGAAGATTGTATCATGTCGATTTCATTATCATCATCGTCTTTATTTGATTTTAGATCATCGGGATAAATTATGTTTAAAGGAAATAGATCATTAAAGTAAAAACGTTTTTTTTTTGTGTTCTCTTCTATCATATTTGGACAATGATGTTTCATTATTTTCAAAACAAATTCATCAGTCTGTGTATGAAAAGGGCATAAATTGGGATTCCTCGCGGAGGATAGTGAGATGAGAGAGGTATGACTAGAGATAGGACAGTGCAGAAAGTAAGTCTAGTGTGAAATCCTTGGAACTCTATATAGTTAATGGAGAATGTGTGATAGTCATCACGCTAAAGCGAGGATGTCATGTTCTAGATAGGCGTGTCATGTAATAGACTGTTATCAAAAGGAGAGTACAATATACGTAGAACCGTGTTTTGCAAGTGTAGGAGAAAAGCGGAGTGTGGATGGTTTGAGAACTAGAAGTGTCAAGAAGAGAACATTGTGTTGATAGAATTGTTTTCGCTCGCTTGATTGTGTGTAATACGTTGATGTGTATAGAGAGTACGAAGAGAGTGATATGCCATTGTGTGTGTACAGATCGAATAGTAATCAACTGGTCTCTGGCGCTAGGAATTGAGTGTGATGATTTGTATGTAAAGTGTGATAGAAAGTTGCAGTCAACCGGTTTTGTCCAAAAATTACCGTGTAATAATACTTCATGTTGTATTCGTCAAAACAATATTCTAAAGTCAATTTTATTGTTGTTAAGATAACTTACCGTGGGTTCACAAGAGAGTGTTTCATTTGAAGACAAATTATCATTGAAGACTATAGCTGGGAATTCGGTTTCAATGGATCTGAGGTCGTGAACGTCTTCATCATATCAGATCTTACCATACTCCCTATGCAGCTTTTCCCGTTAATCACTTTCCCAAGTTTTAAGCTTTTTCTTCTCGTAGCCTGATATTTTCCTTCCCAATAGTATTCTGTTCGTGGTCGTCCACTTCCTGTATAAACTTATAGGAAGAAAAATCTGTCCAAATTAATTATACTGCTCGTATTCAGTAAATCTGAATTCGCCATGTTACATAACACAAGTAGCAAACAGTACAGGAATATAATACATGATTCTAAATTACATCAATCTTAAGGGTTTAGATATAATATAATGGTTAAAAACCCAAATATCAAATAAAAATCTCAAGATTATTTTTCACTCCCAGGTAACGGCACCAAACTAACTTGTTGTGCTTCATTGTGTGGTTGTAATTATGATTCAAATATAATTTATATTTTTTCGACTTAACCCAAAAACAAACTTTAAGGGCAGTGTAACGGTCGGTGGTAGTTTCTGTCGCGTAAGTAGGGTGTCGATCACTAAGAGCGAGGAACACTTTTAATTTATTAATACTTTGGTTTTTCTAATCTAAGTTAGTCTAATCTATGCTAAACCTATGTTAATTCCTAAATCTAATGGATAAGGGGGGTTTTCATCCTAAGAGACTGGCATAGGTTTTATGGTGACTAAAATCAATTCAAGACACTAAAACACACGCAAGCAAATTAGTAGAAGATAAAAGAGCGGTCTAGTCAAATATAGGAAAACTATATTAACCATTATTAATCCAATCATCACATTGGTTTGTTTATTTAGTGCAATGATTACTTATCTCGAAGCGGAATATCATTCTTAAGACTTAGGCGTTACTTCTTCCGAAGACCTAGACACATAGAATTATGTCACAATTAAACGCATCCGCATAAAACATCCTTATTTGCTGATTATAATCTGTCTTAGGGATTAAAGCAATAGTGATCTTGTTAAACCCTAGCTCATGGAGACTTTACCTACTTACTGCTTAATGGCAATTCATACACTAATAGTCTACTAACCAAGTCTTTACCAATAAATTAAGAACGTACTTTTTGATACCAAGGTCACCTTATGGTCCAACTAAGCTCACAATCTAAGGGAAAAGATAGGTCGTTAATTATGATCCTATTGGTCTAGATGTATAAATCACTATATGGAGAGCTATCCCAACATCTAGATTACTTGGTCCGTATCACTAG
>BQNB010043523.1:0-39392 GCA_026074375.1 Tanacetum coccineum | reverse complement strand
AAGTATTGATGGACGATTTCTCCATCTTTGGTAGTTCCTTTGACCACTGCCCCTAAAACCTAGAAAAGATGCTGAAGAGGTGTGATGAGACCAACCTCGTGCTGAACTGGGAGAAATGCCACTTCATGTTAAAGGAGGGAATCGTCCTCGGTCATAAGGTCTCTGGATCAGGAATCGAGGTCGATAAGGCAAAAATCGAAGCAATCTCTAAATTACCATATCCCACGAACGTGAAAGCCATCTGAAGCTTCTTGGGACATGCTAGCTTCTACAAAAGATTCATAAAGGATTTCTCACAGGTCGTACGCCCAATGACATAGCTCCTTGTAAAAGATGCCCCTTTAATTTCTCTAAAGAATGCATCCAGGCCTTCGATAAGTTAAAACAAGAACTAACGCGGGCCCCTATTATGATCAAACCAGATTGGTCAGTGCCATTTGAGATCATATGCGACGCGAGTGACTACGCTGTCGGAGCAGTGCTCGGGCAAAGGAAAGATAAACACTTTCAGCCCATACACTACGCCAGCAAAATGATGAACAAAGCACAAGAGAACTACACAATAACAGAGAAAAAGCTTTTGGCTGTTGTCTTCGCATTCGACAAGTTCCGTCAACATTTAGTGCTATCCAAAACTATCATTTTCACAGATCACTCTGCCTTGTGGTATCTCTTCACTAAACAAAATGCAAAGCCGCTATTAATTAGGTGGATCTTGCTACTCCAAGAATTTGATATTAAGATTCGTGATAAGAAGGGCACCGAGAACCTCATAGCCGATCACCTTTCATGACTTCAAAACCCCGACCTTGAGAAGCTGACCAAAGCAGAAATTAGGGACTTATTCCCTGAAGAACAACTAATGACTATCTCTGATAAAGGTAACGAATCTTGGTATGCCGACTACACTAATTACCTGGCGAGTCGAGTACTGCCCTTCTGTTCCATACGTCAGGAAAAATAAAAGTTCTTCAATGATCTAAGGCATTATTTATGGGATGAGCCCTTCCTATTCAAACAATGTGCGAACCAAATCATATGAAGATGTGTCGCTAGAGATGAGGTAGGCAAATCCTTTGACAATGTCATAGCGGCCCATCAGGAAAGGCTTCAGTGACTTTGTTGAGCAAACCTAGAAGAGCATCCAAGGTCTTGAGTTTAGCCAGAACAATTTCAACTTGTGTTGGTACTGAAAGTAATTTAGCTGGAACTTCCCACTGAAGAGTTTTTAGTTCAGCAACTTGAGATGTAAGACTTGCTACAGTCTATGTAAATTCTTCTAGTTTGGTAGGAATATCTTTCTAATCTCCTAGTAGCTTAATTTCTAGTTCATGAACATGTTTCTTTAACCCTTTAACTTCTTCAGTTAGTTCAATGAACTTGGAAGGGAGTTCTTTTAGCTCAGTTGGTAATGAGCTGCTAAAATTATAAGCAGATAAAATCTTTGAAAATTCAGGTTTTAAAGATTTTACCAGAAGCTTTATGAGTTGTGTTGCATTAGGAAATGATGGTTGAGCTGATAAGAGAGACACTTCAGCTTCAGTTATGTTCTTTTCAAGCTCCAATCTTCTCTTTTGAGATTGAAGGATAATGAGTTGATTGGTCAGCTCTTTGAGTTGAATGGACCTAGGAGATGGAGGTTTGGGGATTGAAGTGTCTTTAATTTCAACATTAGATTCATCATGAATTCCTTCATCTTTGTCTTCCTCATCTTCTTCAGTTGCATCAACCACAATGATAGGATCATCCTTTGGGGAGTCCAGGTCCATGAAATCAGTTCGAACATTTTGTATCAACTTTGAGAGATCTTCAAGTTTGATTTCATCAAAAATGTTTTGCAATAGTACTTGCTCTTTTTCCTGTTTCAGGTGTAGTGAGGACAATTTCCAACCCTTCACTAACATATTTGGTTTTGTCTGCAAGAACATTTGTGTCGGTACCTGCAAATATGTGATTAAGTGTATAGTTTTTAGTTCTTTCATCTCTACCTTGTTATTGAGGTATAGAATCATGAGGAGTAGATTTTCCAAGATCAACTTCAGCTGTAGAATCTGCTGAAGCATCATGTCCTAATGCAGACTCAAAGTGAATAATGAAAGAAGCTGAAAATATTGGCTTGTTAAGATTAAATGTTGACATACCACTACTGAGCTGAGGGTGGAATCCTTCTTCACTAGTGACCCTTAAAGATGTTGAGCCACGAGCTGCTTGCTGGTCCTCTTTATGCATTTCAAGATCTACAGGAGTAGAAACTAGAGGCTTGCTTGGGTTTGAATCCATGGTCGAGCTAGATTCATTCTTTCTTTTTGAATGGCTAGTTTTGGAGCCAGTGGGTACTTTGGATGACCCACCTTTGGTAGCTTCAATGCTGGATACAGAGGGATGTTTTGAAGATTGCTTCTTGTGTCCAGGCTTAGCTCTAGGATTTTTGCCTTGAGAGTCCTTCTTCTCAGTATATGAGGAGTATCTAGGAGCTTTAAAAGCCATAGGCACATCTGCTTTGTAGATGGCCAACATGTGGTCTGTGAAGGGAGATCCTTCAGGTTGGCCTTTCTTTAGTATCAAATTGTTGACACTGAAAATTTGAGTAGGGATACTTGTGACATTATCAGTATCATATCCTTCCATTCTTAGTTCCAACAAGAGTGACAAAAATCTTGTGTAGTGGATGACTCTCTCTCTATTTTTCTTCTTCAGCTTTGAAATAATGTCATCCCAGATTAATTTTGCAAAATCGATATTAATCCCCTTAGCTAGACAATATAAGATGGTGGCATCTTAGTTAGAGATTTGGTAGAACCTACCAGTTTTCCTCCAAGGTTTTGATGATAAGTAAAGCAATAAACACACACAAGAAGATTAACAAACGATAGAGGAGTGGTCGAACACTAATGTATGGAAAACATACCAACCATAAATAATCTGATAAAATGCATGTTTGTTTATTAGTGTAATGATTGTCATATCTCGAAGGGCATATCATTCCTAGACTTAGGCGGTACTTGACCTAGACACGCTTAATTCTGTCACAATTAGACGCATCCGCATAAAGCAAGCATTTGTTGATTATAATCTATCTTAGGAGATTAATAATGGTGCTCTTACTAAACCATAGCTCATGGAGACTTTACCCACTTACTGCTTAACGGCTTTTTATATACTAGTAGTCAACTGTCTGAGTCCTTACCAATGGAATAAGAACGTACTTGTTGATACCAAGGTCACCTTATGGCTCAACTAAGCTCACTAATCTAAAGGCAAAGATAGGTCAATATTTGTGATCCTATGATTCTAGATATATAAATTGCAATATGGAGAGCTATCCCGGACTCTTAGCCTACGCCCAAACAACACCAAAGTTGCAGCGCATTAAATATGTAGGACTAGACCCAGTTGAATGATAGGTCACATACTTAAGCACGTAAACGAATATAAATTGATAAACATAAACAACAATCAACGATAAATTAAGCAATCAAGATAAACAAATCAAACATTAGATATAACAACCTGTAATTTTCTAGTATTTTCATCAATGTAATATATCTACTTACTATATTAAGTATAACCTTTTTCACGGAAATATTTTTCGTTTTTATTCCATTCCATTATGTAACCTAGTTTACATTTCTAAAGTAAATGAGCTCACGCAACCTCTATCAATGCCATCTATATCTATGTTTATATCATGTAAACATCCTAATATGTCAAGTCTATATCTTAATACATTTTTACTAAGTACATTATTTATTTAACGTACTTTTCAAAACGTTATATCAAAACAAGCATTAAACGTTAATGTTTATATCAAAACCCTATTTATATGTAATGTATACATATAAAATGAATGTACAACTCATTAAGCTCAATGTATATAATTCAAACCTTGCCATTTTCACCATTTTCATTTAAGATTTCTTACCACCACTCTAGCATAAGGTACAAGCACTTAATGCATGACTCCTAAACCCTAAACCTAAACCCTAAGTCATCCTAAAACCCTAAACCCTAAACAAAACCCTAAAACCCTAATTTCACTTTAAACCTAAAACTAAACCCTAAACCTTAAAACTAAGCCCTAAACCTTAATCCTAAACCCTAAACCTTAATCCCAAACCCTAAACCTTAATCCTAAACCCTAAACCTTAATCCTAACACTAATCCTAAACCCTAAACTATCTTAAACCCTAACCATAAAGTTTGTTCAGTTTTGGATAAAACACTAAACCTTTAGTTTTCTTTAGTTAGTACTTGAAGGTTCAGGTTTTGAATCAATGTTCAACATACCTAGTTCAACAATCAATCTTTTGAAAGTTGGCTCATCCAGAGGCTTGGTGAAGATATCAGCAAGTTGATATTGAGTGGGAATGAAATGTAATTTAATGTCCCTTTTGAGAATGTGATCTCTAATGAAATGATATATGATATCAATATGCTTTATTCTTGAGTGCGAAACTAGATTGTTTGAAATTGCAATAGCACTTGTGTTATAAAAAAATATGGGTACCTTTTCATATATGATGTCATAACCAGTGAGTTGACTCTTCATCCATAATATGTTAGCACAACATCCAGCAACAGTAACATATTCAGCTTCAGCTGAGGACATAGCTATAGATTGCTGCTTTTTTGCACTTCAGCACATAAGTTTACCTCCTAGCAACTAATAAGCACCTGAAGTGCTTTATCTGTCCATGTTGCATCTAGAATAGTCAGAGTCTGAGTATCCTTTTAGGTCAAAACCTGAACACTTTGGATACCAAATACCAAGACTGGGAGTACCTTTTAGGTACCTGAAAATTCTCTTAATAGCAATAAGGTAAGATTCCTTAGGGTTTTCTTGATATCTTGCATAGAGACAAGTTGAGAATTAAATGTCAGGTATGCTTGCAGTTAGGTACATTAGTGATCCAATCATACTTCTATATTGAGTCTCATTTACAACTTTGCCATTAAGATCATGTCCTAAGCTGTTAGGGGATACCACTGGAGTTTTCACTGATGAACCATTTATGTCATACTTTTTCAGCAGATCCTTGACATATTTTTCTTGGTTGATTGAAATGCCTCTTTCAGATTGTTTAATCTGAAATCTAAGGAAATAGGCGAGGGCACCCATTATGCTCATTTTGTATCTTTTATTTATCAGTTTAGCAAACTGTTTGCATAATTTTGTGCTGGTGGATCCAAAGATAATGTCATCAACATAGATTTGCACCAAAATCATATTAGTTTGAGTTTTGTAGACAAACAAAGTGTTGTCCAACTTACCTCTTACAAACTTGTGTTTAGTGAGATAGGTTGAGAGAGTTTCATACCATGCTCTTGGAGCTTGTTTAAGTCCTTAAAGAGCTTTGTCCAATTTGCACACATTGTTGGGTAACTCACTGCTTTCAAAACCTAGAGGTTGTTTGACATAAACTTCTTTTAGTTTACCATTAAGGAATTTACTTTTGACATCCATTTGATAAACTATGAAGTTCATGTAAGTGGCAAAGGCAAGAAAGATCCTGATTGCTTTAAGTCTTACAACAAGAGCAAAGGTTTCATCATAGTATATGCCTTATTGTTGATTGTAGCCTTGAGCTACAAGTCTTGCCTTATTTTTTATGGCAATTCTAGTTTCATCTCTGTTGTTCTTGAATACCCTTTTTGAGCCAATTATGGTTTTTCCATAAGGTGTAGGAACTAATGTTCAGACTTTGTTTCTGTCAAATTAGTTTAGTTTTTCTTGTATGTCATCAACCCATCCAGGATGCTATAGTGCTTCAGAGACCTTTTTTGGTTCTTCTTCTGAGAGAAAATCTACAAAGAGACATTCATGAGCTGAAGCAATACTAAGTTCTTTAGCCATGGCTCGAGTGAGCATTCCATCTCCTGGATCACCTATGATATTGACCAACTCAATGTGTTTGTCCTGAGACCATCTGTCTTAAGGAGCTGGAGAGTCTATGGATGGAATGGATAAAAAAGGATTCGGAATTGGAATTGTATCTTGTACTAAAATATCCTCTACATTTAGAGACGATAAGTGTTCAGAGATCTAAATATCTTCAGTGTTTGGGAGATTATCAATGATGTTTTCATCATTTGGGTGGTTTGAATGCTCATACTGATCATCATTTAAGATTTCATCAGTTTGAGCAGATTGGTCATTTTGATCAGTTTGACCATATTGGTTAGATGAAACTTTAGTTTCAAGAAAAACTAGTTCAAGACTTTCATAGGGTTCTATGAAGGATACTTTACTGTTGTTTGTTTGATACCTTTGATAAGGCTCATAAGGATGAAGATATTCATCAGGTGGATATCTTTCAGATTCACCAATGTTGATGTTGTCAACTGAAGGTTTAGTGAATTTAATAGCATCAGGGCTTTCATCAAATGTGATGTGATAGGTTTCTTTAGTTTGTTGTCTTCCTGTGTTGAAGACTCTGAAGGCTTTGGAAACAAGTGAGTATCCAAGGAAGTAACCATCATCAGCTTTTTCTTCAAACTTTCCTAAATGATCTTTATTGTTATGGATGAAAACATGACATCTAAAAACATAAAGAAAGTCGATGTTTGGGATTCTCTTACGAAATATTTCATAAGGAGTTTTGAGATGTCTTTTAACAATTGTGGATCTATTTTGAGTGTAGCATGCAATGGCTATAGCTTCATTCCAGTATTATTTTGAAAAAGACAGATACTGAAAGCATTGTTCTTGTTGCTTCTATGATGGTTCTATTTTTTCTTTCAGCAACACCATTTTGTTTAGGTGTGTATGGAGAAGAATTTTTTTGAGAAATTCCCTTTTCATCACAAAAGTTGATAAGGATGCTATTTCTGAATTTAGTACCATTGTCAGTTTTAAGTTATTTGACTTTGATGTCATTTTGATTTTCAACTCTTTTGATGAAAGATATGATAGTTTCAGGTGCTTGACTTTTCTTCTTTAAGAAGTATACACAGGTGTACCTTGAGTACTCATCCACAATGACAAGGGTATATTTTTCATGGTTAATGGACCTAGGAGTTATAGGTCCAAATAAATCCATGTAAAGAAGATGAAGATATTTCTTGATAGAAGATGTATGTTTTGTTTTGAAGCTGGCCCTATGATGCTTTCCTTTTTCACATGATGAACATGGTTTGTCCTTTGAGTAGACAAGTGAGGGAAGACCAATAACAAGATTTTGTTTTGCTAGATTGTTGATTGTTTTGAAGTTTAGATGAGCAAGTCTTTTATGCCAAAGCCAGTTGAGATTCTCATAAGCTTTGGCAAATAAACAAGATTCTTGAGCAGAGGATGTCATGTCAAAAACATATGCATCTCTTACTCTTAGAGCAATCATTACAACTTCTTTGTTAGAGTTAAAGATTGTTCCTCTTTTCTCATCAAACTAAACAATATATTTAGCATCACAGTGTTGATTGATGCTAATTAAATTGTACTTAAGACCATTTACAAATGCTACCTTTGTGAAAACTATACCATTACATTTGATAGATCCATAACCTTCAGTTGTGCATGTAGAGTCATCTCCAAACACTACCTTAGGTCTTGATTGTTCCACATATTTGTGCAAGTAACTCTTAACAATAGTTATATGCCTTGTGCATCTACTTTCCAGGTACCAGATGGGCTTCCTGATGTCACACTACACAAATACGTTCAGAATGGTTAGTTTTTCTTAGAAACCTACCTTTTAGTAAGAGTCTTAGATCTGTTAGCATTTGATGATTCAACCTTAGTTGATTTTAGAGCTTCAGCCTTTTTAGCTTGAAGTGCTTCACCTATTTTGAACCACTCAATGTCATTGTGATCAGTTGTGGTATGAACTGTGCTACCGCATGTTTCTTAACTTTTCATGACATGCAGAGGGTTTTTGGGCTTGATTCCTCTTCTTAGAGAAATGATCATGTTATGACCATATGTGTCATGATCATAGCTTCCACAGATATCACATATGGTATAGTTTACACAATCATCGGATAGATGATCGTTGAACCTACATTGTATGCATGGAGGGAAGCAGTGTTTTGATGGTCCCAGGGTTCTAGATCTTGAAGATGATCCACCCTGATTTTTGAGATGATTAGACATGTTCATGGTGGACAAGTATTCAGCATGATCACAGGTTCCATGATCAATTCTCTCACACTTTTTACAAAATAGAACTTTATAACACTTCTTAGAGAGATGATTGTTTAAGCCACACAGATCACATCCCCTTTTGAATTGTGTTTTGTATTTGTTTTGAAGTGCATTTTGGGGAACCTGTTGAGGTTGGTTATTTCTAGAGTAAGATGACTGATTCATGCTAATTTGTAATTTTAGGTTGTTAAGTTCTTTTATTACAATAGCCAAAGGAGGATCATCTTTAATTTTCACACTCTTTAATTTACCAGCAAGAGTTGAGTTAACTTTTAAAGCTGGAGGGCTTTTGTTACCCCTAGCAAGAGCTAAGGATGGTTCATTTATTATAACATATTTTAAAGTTTAAGCTCTGAATGTGGATTTTGACCTCAAAATTGATTTGTTAGTCTTTGGTCCAGAAACAGGTTCAGCACCATCCAACTTCTTCAGTGGAGGAAGAGGGGTGCTACAGACTGAAGATTCATCAACTGAATCATAATCAGTCGCTGAAGAGTCAGTGACAGCAATTGGAGGGTTAGTTGTGTTTCTTTGTGACTTTGCTGGGAGTATCCTACCAGTATCATGATTTGGCAAAGTAAAACCTTCAGCTTCAGACAACCAAGGTCTTTCAACACCAGGTATGGACACTTTTGTGTCATCAATTGAAAATTTTACAAAGACAAGGTCTTTTTGCTCAAAACTAGAGGGCTCTTCAGTGAGTTGATCAATTCCCAAGATTCTCTTCTTTTGAGAGGGGATTTGTTCACTGATACATTGATTTACTTTATTGGAACTATTTAGCCATGTTTCAGTGATTGGTGTTAGCTCTTTTAGTTCTTTTCATAAGTTTTGATTCTCCTTGAGAATCTCAGTGTTTACATGCTGCATGGTATGAAAATCAATTTTTTCTTGTTTTAGTACTAAAATCTATTCTTTGCATGTATTCAGTTCTTGAACAAGACTTCTATGTTTTGACAAAAGATTATTTCTTTGTTCTTTAACATAATTTAGATCAATACACAAATAATCTAGATAGATCTTTCTATCATCATTATCTTCCATTCCAAAAAGAGTGTGTACCTTTCTCATGGAAATCTTTACCCATTCACCATTCCTGGCACCTTCTTTGCTGACAGCATTATTATCTTCAGCTAGTGCCATAAGCACTTTTACTTCAACCATCTCATCTTCATCTGATGACACTTCTTCTTCATCCCATTCATAGGCTTCAGCGATGAGACCTTTGTTTTTAACCATGGATGCTTTGGAATCTGAAGCACTTGAACTAAGATGAGCCAGTTTAGCCTTGATTTTGTTGTATTTGGCTTCAAAGTCTTTGGTAGGCCTTATTTCAGGTTGGTGTTGAGAAGAACTAAGAGGTTTTGGATGAAGGGGTGATTGATATGAAGGATTTGAAGTTTTTAACCAATAGTCTCTTGCAAAATGACCTTTCTTGCCACATTTGTGACATTTAGTTTGGTCAGTTGCTTTTGCATTGTTGAACCTTTGAGTACCCATTTTGAAAAATCTTTTAGACTTGGCTAAAAGAGCTATTACTTGATACTTTTCTTCTAGGTCAGTTAAGTACTCCTGACTGCTTCTTGTATCCTCTTCATCATTAGGACTATCTTGAAAGTCCTGGACAATAAAGGTAGAGAAGAAAGCAGTTGACAAAGGTGTTGCACAGATAAGAGATTTCTTCTTTTTAGTCTTATAAATACTGTCTATTAGGTTTTCTTCATATTTGAGTTTACCAAATAGAGAAGCAAGCTCAGAATCATTCACATGATTTGTGTTTCTAAGACTTTGGCAGAAACTTAGCCACTTCTTTGGTAACCTATTTATAAAACTAGTATTTATTTTAAGCTTTGAAAGTTTGATGCCATCATTTACTAACTCATTCATCAAAGCTTTGTATATGGTAAAAGTTTTTGTTAGTGTTTCACCTTCTTTAAATTTGAAGGTATTGTAACATAACTTTAGGTCCATGACCCTACTTTCTTTCACATCAGAGGGGCCCTCACGATACAGCATCAGGTCATCCCAGGTTGATTTAGCTGTTAAACAGTTTATGACAGAATTCATTTGGTCATCTTAAAGGACATACATGATGAGACTTTTGAGTCGCTGGTCTAAATTAGCAGCCTTTCTCTCATCTGCAGTCCATTGTCCTTCTGGCTTCCTTTGACCAGCTACCATAGGGACAAAAAGAACATTTTTGATGATGTTTTCAAATTGAGGTTCGATACCAATGATGTGGGACATGAACCACTTTTTCCAATTGGTGTAATTTTCTACCTCTAGTATATGAGTGACATTTTACTAGCAACCCCTATATTCAAGAGTCTATAGTACTTCTGCTGCCATTTAAGATGGATCTTGATTTTAAAAATCTTTTGAGCAGTTATAAAAACTTTGAATAGGTTTTATAAATCAAACTGCTCTAATACCACTTGTTGGTCCCTTTGAATGTGATATTAGGTTTATCAAGTTAAACTAATCACATTCCATGGCAACAAAGTGAGTTTTAAACAGATATATATGAACAATATAAAGAACAAGTTTAAAACACACAGAAGTAACTTTTCAATGTATAGGTTCTTATTAGAATCAAATAAAGAATCTATGACACACCTTGCTTGCAGAATAGCAAGGTGGTTGAATGACAATTGGGGTGTTATCTCCTTCGAACTTAATCTCTAACCAAAGTTATAAGAGTAAGAAAACAAACAAATTAACTCAAACTGAAGCTTTAGCTTCAAAAATTTTGTTTTGTTTGTTTAAGAGATATGAACACTTCAATGTGTATCATATTAATTGGAAGAGATAACATTTACTCTCAATATCCCTTTCCTTTTATAGGCAAAGGAATTAGGGTTTACAAGTTAACCTAGTACGCGTAGCATGCATCTAATGGGTGGTTGAGATACTATTTAATGCAGACGTGTTCTAAAGTACCAGGTACAATCCTTTAAAGAAAGTTGTTGTACTTCTATGCCAACTCTAGAAGTAACAATTCCCAAGGAGATTGCTTTATTCTTTTTGACATAAAGCAATCTTTTTCCCGCCTTGTAAACCTTCTAGAAGTGAAACATTTTGTTTCAATCTTCTGTTAAGGAGATAGACATCGTTCAGCTTGGAATTGTCAACCAAGCTAAACTAAAGCTCTTGCTAAGGTTTTGTATTCAGTTTTTGTACCGCCACATAAACTAAAGTAAAGATGATCTTGATCTTCTAAGTACTCGAATAACTGGAGCTGAAACTTTTCTTCAGCGAATCAGACTGAACATCCTTCAGTTTGACTTACTTAGAGGATTTTATGTTTAAATCTACTGAGAGGCTGAAGGGCTCAGGAACTGAGCCCAACATAAATTCTCTTAGACATCTTTGGATTCACTCTTAACTTTATCAATCTCTTCATTCAAACTATCATTCTTTGACTTAGAACACATCAAAACATATTTTTCAACATCATGAATGAGTGTTGCATTTGTAAGAGTTACATTAGATGTAGGTGAACTCGATTTACTTGCATTTGTAAGAGTTACATTAGATGTAGAAGCTTCTGAAAAGTATTTTTGTTCAAAGATAGCTCAACTTGTGCAACAAAGGTTTCATACAAATCGTGTAGTTTACCATAATTAATTGTAACAAAATTCACTTTTTTTCCCTACTGCAATCAGATCGTCTAATTTTCTTTTCATTTTTTATTGACTTTGATTGCATCCTCAATTATCTCCTCGGTATCACAAACATTAGCACGCACATTGGAACTATGAAGTATGACACAACTTAGGATTCACATAAATTGCTTTCTTGAGAGTAAAAGGATTTTCGTAACCCAAACCATGTTTCAATTATGAATCATAAAAGGAAGTTTGTTTTGGTCCAAGCATAAACATAGCTTGTATGGAATTACTCATTTTGACAACCATATTTTCATTCTTTTTTACTTTTTCTTCTAAATTTAGAATAGTATCAAGATACTAATCCTCTTGTTTATTAAACTTGTGTTTCAAAGAAACACATTCATCTTTGAGCTGCAAAGATTGTTTTATTTCATTTGTAATGCTTATTTATAACTTGACTTTTTATTTTTCTAAAGCCCTTAGTTTATCTTGATTCTGAAATAACTGAGCTTGAAATTGAATCTCTAGTTTCTTTGCTCGTTTGTCAGCCTTGATGTATTCGTTATGAAAATTGGTTTTATTTTAATTTTTGTTTTCAAAACCCCAAACCTTTTCCTTATACTTCTCAAGCTCTTTGGTTAGCTCAACATTTCGTTGATCAACCTTCTTAGCAGTTATTAGTTGTTTTTAGCCTCTTTATAAGCATTTATAGCTAATAATTACATTGCATTGTCTTGTTGATCATGAGCATTTTTATCATGTTTAACTTTTCCATCATTAACCTCTACATTTGGATCATCAAATATAATATCACTATTAATGTGATCATTTCTAATTGTAAATTTAATAGTTTCATGTTGCTTATGATACGTTGTTCATGATCACTTTGTGAGCGTAATGGATTCATGAAACTCATTGACGGATTTTGTACCCCACTGATTAATGCAGAGTCATAGCTTAGCCCATTCTTAGAACCATTGTCTGATTGTTGAATTCTAGCCATCATGCATATGTTAGCACTTAAAACTTCAAGTTCTTCAATCTCAAAAGAATCCGTAAGAAGAAAATAATTCTGGTCATTCGTGAGAATAATCCAGCTTTATCCTTTTTAGAAAGCAACATTTGTTCTAGGAAGTACTTGGAATCTTGAACCCTTGGCTTTGGATAATCTCTTGCACAGTGACCTTTGGCATTGTAGTTATAGCACTAAACATTAGAAGCATTTCCTGAAGTAGCTGAAGTTCGTAGAATTCTCTGCACATTTCCATTCCCAGTCTCCTTATGAACATTCCCACTTTTAGCAGACTTTCCTTGATTAACAGACGACCTTCCTGCATATCTACCACCATTCCTAACATTTCTGCTTTGAATATTGACTCTATTAGCTTGCACAACTGCTTGAGTCCTTGTATTCAAAGAGGTGCAAAGACGATGATGCGAAGTGTTGTAAACGCAAAAGTTTTACAACCCTCCTAGGAAGTGTACCTAACCGTTGTAGTGTAGTATAAGCAAGCCTCAGGGGGGTTATTATCAATGTTTTCAAACCCGGTTTGTAAATCGACCCGGCAAAGGCATCGGTTCACCGGGTCACCGGTTCAACCGCCGGGTCGAACCGGTTCTACAAATAAGAAGAAAATGACGTTTCTACCAACATCAAATATGATCCCATCCACTTTGCACTTAAAGTTAAAATGACGTTTTTACATAACTAATTAGCCCAACACACTATTACTCCATAAATCAGTAAACATTCAATGGAACAAAATCAATGTAACAAAATTATTGCAACAAAATTAATACAACTAAATATAGGAAATTAAAAACTTACTTCATACGATTGTACTTTGCAGGTGAAAGGAAATGAATAGGTTGTTAAATTGTGAAAGAAAATGGATTAATGGAATGGTTCAGAGTGGGAGAATGGAAGGGCGTGGGTGGGGATCGGGGAAATGAATCGGTTCTTGACATTAGTTATTGGGAAACGGCACCAACATTATTATTATAAATGAAAAAAAATGTAATCCTTTAACCCGGCCGGGTTTTTAAACCGGTTTGACCCGGGTCGTAAGAAACGGGCCGGTTTAATCCGGTTCCGAAACTGCCAAAAAACCGTTCTCATCCGGACCGGTCTTTCGACCGGTTCTCGGTTCAACTGGTTGAACTGGCCGGTTCAACCCGGTTTTTAAAACATTGGTTATTATCGTTCTCTAAGGGAATAGTTTGGATAGGCTCGAATTGTATGTTCACTAGGGTCTAAGGGTTGAAGGAAGATTATTTTTGGGTTTTTATATTTTATAAAAAGCAAGTAAATCGCGAGTTACTACTCCTAATTATGCAAGAAAAGTAAAGGGTTAGGGAAAACTCGTATGGTTAAACAAAAGTGTTTACCTAATCATGCACTACTCCTTAGTTGTCTTCTTAGATTTTATTGCCCTTCACCCTCGTAATGGAATGTGTAAGTATTTATTAATTCAAACACTTAACTTGGAATCCACCCAAAGGTGATCTAGATATGAAGATCTAATCACAGGTATCCTCTAACATAGTCGCGTTTCCCTTGACGTCTTTACTTTGTAATTAATAAGGTAGTTGTCTAAAGCCTAACGCGCACATCATTAACAAGAAACAATAACAAAAGATCTAACAACTAGGTTTCATGCAATCATAAGCAAACACAATTAAATTTAGCTAAGCATGTTAATTGAAAGCGAAGAACAATTAATCAAACAACATATAGACATATTGAATGATTAAAAGGGTAAAGGAACGTCACTTCAATTAAACATAGAGTACGAATGAGTACAAAAGGGTTTGGAAACCCTAAAACTCGACTATAATAGCTGATACACTTATACTCTACGTGTTTCCTCTCTAAAACATGAAAAATAGGGTTTGTATATATAGAAAATAAGTTGTGACGTCGTCTCTTGTAAATCGTGACGTTGTCAACCCGCTGAATCTTCTATGGGCTTCTTTAAGTCGGCTACTGTGACGTCATCGCCTTCAAGCTTTGACAGCGTCAGAAGGAATCGCGAAACCATCTCCACGCACTTTAAATCCCAAGGTCCATAAAAGTCTTGTAGAGTTGTGTCTTTGTCTCGTTTCTTCTCCAATTGAGCTCAAGTCACGTGTATTTCCTTCCAATGTTTCCCAAATGCTAAAATATCAAAAAGAAATGATTAAGCACAATAGTAGTGGATTTTTGCATGATTTTAGGGGTTAAATAACTCCGAAAAAGTGTATAAAATTACACCTCATCAAATACCTCTACAATTGGGATTTGCTTGTCCTCAAGCAAATGAGCTTTTCTACCTAGTAAATAGCAAAGTCGATGGCATTTAACCTACTCAGTAAAGATAGTTTATGACACAACCGGATAGACATCGTAATTAAAGCACGGAAATTATATACTAGCACCTCACATAAGTGTTTGGATTCTCTCTTTCTCCCAGTGTAATAATGAATTATAACATTTATAGGAAACGGGAAAAATAAACACTCACTACCTGTCATAGTATATAGATTACCATAAGTTTGATAAAGAATCAAAACCTCCACCACCTTGGTGTAAGTACCTAGGAATTACTAACAAAGAGGTCTTTTAAAGGGTTGTAATGTTAGGTGTAGAGTAAAGGAAACACGATTGGGGGATACGGGGGAATTTTAACTGGTGGCAAGCTAATTATCTACAAGAATACATGTAAAAGGTGTTGCTAAGCCAAGACTTGACGAAACTAGGACAAATATACACAACTCTACATCAAACTCTTTATTTTTCTTTTCTCGATTTTTCTTGACATAAACATAAGCAAGATGGTAGCCCATATCTAACAATTTTTTTTGTTTTTTTCATTTTATATATATATACAGTTTTGCCCTGCCATCTGCTAAACTTAAACAATAATATACATGACTTGGGGCTTATAGTTGCACTCCTACACTTGAGTTTTTAACACTCAATGAAATAAACTAACTAATGACCCGAATTGCGAAGGATTTATAAACATGGAGTATATTAAGCACATATGGGGGTAATAATTTGACTTTCTTCCCCATTTCTCCATAAAATAAGAAAGTACCATCCCTCGATCGTCCCAAAATTGTATACACTAACAATAGACTCGACTTAGCAACCATGCATCAAGTAAACAATTAACTAGGTTTAAACAAATGTGTTAACAATAATGTACTAAAAATGAGTACATACAAGGAAGGCTAAGGCGATTTGGGTGTAACATTTTGGTGGGCTGTAAACAATGCTCTTCATTAATAATCCAGAATCCACCGTAAAATTACGAGAACCGCAAAAAGGATAGGCTTGGAGGGGTGTACTAGGAGTATCTTGCACTAAAAATGGGTGCATAGCAAGGGTGTGGGGGTAGTTATATGATCGAGGAGATCATCATAACCATAACAAAATGAAGGCTAAAAACAAGGGTTTATCCTAATGCCTCTTATCACTTAGCAAATCTTAATCACACGAATGCGATCTCACTAGCAGTCTCTGGATGAATCGCTAAAGCAAGTTTTAGAATCTATAATACTACCGGTACACTCTTATAAACATTAAAAATGAATGCTTTTATTCTTAAATATCTAGGGGCGAACCTCACATTTTTTTGGGGTGGAATTTTTGAGTGGTAAGGTTTTGTGCTAGTCATATAACTCCTATCCATAAGACGCTTCTAATACTAAAGTTTCACCGATATATGCCATAAAAGTTTTTAAAATTTAGGCCAAAATTACCGTCCTAAACTATGTTTCGGTATATTACACATCATTTTAAAGACAAAACAAATGCAATTGAAGGAATAGTTTCTAAGGCTTTTATTACTCCCTACACTTATTTTGAACATTGTCCCCAATGTTCTATGAGTACCCGAAAATGAGAAAATGGAAAATAAATAAAATGCGAGAGAAACTAATACTCCCATGGTTTGCTCAATATCGGAGAAGAAACAAGATTTTCCGTCTAAAATGTCATCCAAGAATCATCCAACTGAAAATACTAAGAGCTTTCGGACTCTCATAATCTAATATAACATGTGAATCAAAGACAAAAACAACCATACCAAGAGTAAAATCAGCGAGAAATAAATATACAACCCTATTAATCATAAACAAAAATCCTAATAAATCAAATAAAGAAAGAATATTAGTACTAATGTAATCGTGGCTTTCTGTAAAAGTTTGGAAATTAAAATTTTTAGAAATTAAACAAAAATAACTTTTCAAAAATTCATAAAAATGAAAATTTTCTTTGCTACAGTGGCGGCGCGGTCAGGATTTAATCCTGACGGTGTCTCCACACACTCTGAAATTTTATTTCTTCGTTCTTTGGAAAAAACTTTCTGCAAACATATCCTATTAATGATTTCCTGGAAAAAATTTACTGCATAGGCCACAAAAACAATTAGTACAAACATATGACAAAACATAAAAATGTGAATTTAACTTAAACTATCTATTTTATATGTTTGAAATAGTTCTTAAAAACTGAATGTTTTCCCCTACACTTATCATTGTAAAATACCTTTGATTACAATTAAGATGAGGTTAAAGACAAAACAAAGCATGATCAAACATAATTTAAACAAATAAGACATATAATAAAAATTAAAAACACATGACACTCCTAAAATGCATAAAATAAAAGATTAGGTTGCCTCCCAATAAGCGCTTTTCTTCATTAACGAGTCTTCTAGCTAGACTCAGAGTCATTCTCTTTACGTGACTCCTTTGTCATTCATGTTATCACTTTTTCCATTGAGAAATTTAATTGTTTTAATTATCCCTTCATCACGCTCGTATTCGGGTCCTAATTAAAAACATCCCGAGTAATGAGTCATTCTTTTCCTATTAACTTAGCATTCTCCTTTTTCCTCTTCTTTTACTTGCTACAAAAAATGGTGGTATGTTATCGGTATTCAAATCTTCTATAGCTTTAAACCTTTCCATCTTATGAGGCATTTTAAAGGTCACACTCTCATCATTTTCTTCAAACATAACAGTTCCTTCCTCTTTATCATAAGTAAGCTTAGATTGTTTTACCAATGGTTTTCCCAAATTCATACTATCTAGGTAATGGTCTATGACACTACTAACATCCTCTAAAACCATAAAATCACATTCATAAGTAAAATTTCTCAGGACTTTTATATCCTTAACTCTTCTTATAAAATTGCAAGTCTTACTAGGGTTCGATGGTTTTTCTCTTGATTTTAATCCCTTACTCATAATCCAATTATAGTGAAGCCTAGACATTATATTAACTAGGGATTCTAGGTCAATGTATGTTCGTTCTTTAAGAAGATAACCTATTGATGACATCAAATAACGTTACTTTTATAGCATTATTTATTTCATGTAAATAACCCATTTTGTATAATTATTGCAAAGAATTATTACTTAATCGTTTGTATTTGAGAATTGTAGTAATTATGGAGTACTTGGTGAAGATTAGCAAAAAGGCACGCATTCTGGAGCTTAAACGAAGACATTTGAAGATTATTGTTCTGACATCCTATACACCGTATCCATCAAGGAAGATACAGCATATCTGTGCATGCACTTCACTAAAGACCACAAAGGAACAAGGATCAATACGTCGTATCCAGAGAAGATCTATACGCCGTATTCAGGTTATAGTAATAAAATATTCTGGAAGATATCGAACGTGGTCCTTACTCCAAGAAACCCCTGATACTCCGTATTAACCTCAGTCAATACGTCATATCAACCATATTCCAGACCTTATAAATAAAAAACCTAAAAATGGGTTTTCAGTGTGCTAAATCATATTTTCGATACCTCAACCATAAAAGTCGATTTTCAGAAAAGAAGAAGAGTAGAATTGGTCAAGCATAGCAATTAATTCTAGGAAACAACTTGTAATCTCCTATACTCTTGTAATCGTTCAATTTTTAGTATCATTCGTTAACTCGGTTAGTTTATATTGGCTAAATCATTACCCTTGTATTGATTATGACATTTAAAGGCTAATACTTTCGCGTATTAGCCATTATTATTAAGATCTGAATTTTTGGTTTGTTTATCTCGATTGCTTAATTTATCGTTGATTGCTTGTTTATGTTTATCAGTTTATACTTGTTTACGTGCTTTTGTATGCGACCTATCATTCAATTGGATCTAGTGATACGGACCAAGTAATCTAGATGCTGGGATAGCTCTCCATATAGTGAGTTATACATCTAGACCAATAGGATCACGAATAATAACCTATCTTTGCCTTTAGATTACGAGCTTAGTTGGACCGGCAGGTGACCCTTGGGATCAACGAATATGTTTTTAATTAATTGGTAAAGACTTGGTTAGTAGACTACTAGTGTATGAATTTCCTTTAAGCAGTAAGTGGGTAAAGTCTTTATGAGTTAGGGTTTAACAAGATCACCATTACTTTCATCCCTAATATAGATTATAATCAGCAAATAAGGATGCTTTATGCATATACGTTTAATTGTGACAGAATTCTTCGTATCTAGGTCTTAGGAAGAAGTATCGCCTAAGTCTTAAGAATGATATGCCGCCTCGAGATAAGTAATCATTGCACCAAATAAACAAACCAACGTTCTAATTGGATTAATCATGGCTAATACAGTTTTCTTATATTTGGCTTGACCGCTCTTTTATTTTCTGTTAATTTACTTGCGTGTGTTATTGTGTCTTGGATTGATTTAAGTCACCACAAAACCCGTGCCAGTCTCTTAGGCTGAAAACCCCCTTATCCATTAGATTTAGGATTAACATAGGTTTAGCATAGGTTTAACATAGAATAGAATTAACTTAGTTTAGATAACCAAAATATTAATAAATTGAAAGATTGTATCTCGCTCTTAGTGATCGACACCCTACTTACCACGAAACTACCATCTGACCGGGTACACTGCCCGTTAAAGTGTTGTTTTTGGTAAAGTCGGCAAAATATAAATTTAAAACTTGAAACATAAATTACAACCACACAATGACACATCAAGTTTTTGGCGCTGCTGCCGAGGATTGAAAATTTAATCTTGATTTTTATTTAATATTTTGGTTTTTAACATTAGATTAGTCTAACCCTTAGGATAAGTGTAATTTAGATTAGTGTATAATTCTGTATATTTGTTTGTTTAATTGTTTATTAGTTTAGTTGTTTGTGTGTTTAATTGTTATCTAATACACTGTTCTTGTCGATAACCTGATACGGCATATCCACTTTCATTGGATACGGCGTATCCAACTTTCTTGCCAATACAACGTATTCATTTAAAAGATTAATACGGTGTATTCAGACTTATTGAATACGGCGTATCGATCGCCTGATACATTAGCAGTCACAATTTTTCGTATTCGATTTCCTGTTTTCTGTGTTCTCTCCCTGAGGGAAAATTCTACTGATTGTTTGTTCTTATTCTTAGGAAAGCGTTTGACGAAGAAAGAAATCACAATGGCGAAACCAAATGAATATATTTCTGTTACCCGAAAGAACTTCCTCGCTGATGATAACAAAGGAAGAATGGTCGAGAAGGGTTTTCTTGAAATACAAGGAACATTTTTGGTGAAAATACGTGATAATACTTTCAATGGGATAATTGGAGGAAACGCGTTTAAACACATTGATAATTTTCTTGAAGTAGTTGGGCCACTCAAAATAAAAGGACTAAGTCAAGATCGATTTAGGCTTAGCGTCTTCCCTATCTCACTCGCAGGTACCGCAAGTGAATGATTGAAAAAGGATTGTATTGGTTCAGTTACTACTTGGGAAAATTTGGTAGAAAAGTTCATTAAAAAATTCCTCCAACTTTCTAATGACAATGAAGATATGGAAACCGATGAAGATGATGACCCCGAAAATATTGCTGAAATCTTCAAGATCGAAGGCAACTTATTTGTCTTTGAGACACCCTTGTGTAAAGCATTCAATGAATTCAACTATCTCCTTAAAATCAATACGGATCTATTTACTTTCGATATCTAAGGAATAAAGACTTACGAGGAGTATGAGTTGAATAATAATATGACAGGAGATCTTGAGGAACCATGGTCAGATAACGAGGTACCATATCAACTACGTGATCATATATGCAAACCATATCATTTTAAGAATGGAAAGACTTAATGGCCCACGTGTAGCTCAGATATTAATGGGTTTTGTAACGGTGGAGAACTACCCGGGATGGTTCGAGTCGAATGTATGACTTATTTTCAAAATCACAAATGGTATGATGAATTGACTGATGGGAAGCTGAAAGAAGAAGCTTTAATGCATAAGGCCAGATTTGAAGAATCATGGGGGGATGCAACTCCCAGAGTAACAAAATTTTGCGCATGGTTAAAAAGTAGTTTTGAGAACTTCCATGAGCTAGATTAAGGTGTATTAGTTAAACTGGAAGAATGTCGATGGAAGTTAAATGCTCATGAAAATGCCCCATTTGCTCGATGGGAAAATCACGGCCGGGGAACGTATGCGAACGCCAAAGCTGAAAAGGATTATGACCCTTATCTTGATATTAACTGTATCTTTGGAAAGAATTATGAAACAAACAACGTTGGTAATACTCAAGACAATAAGAAGGAACATCATGATCCATCGATCTGCAATATTAGAAGATTCGAGATGATGAAATACTCAATCGATGCTGATGATTAGTATATTGCCATTAAAGAACGCGAGCACTCATACCACTAAAGAACCAACGTTGATGCATGTCAAGCTTATCGAGAACTTTTTCGCATTATGGATGAGGGATGGCTCGTGACAAAGGCAAAGGAAGAATGATGGAAGCTGAAGAAAAAGTCTAACTTAAAGAGTAGCTGAAAGAAAAGTGCTTCCCGGGAGACAACCCGAATTGTTATTTATTTTTATCGAGTCTGTCTTCCCAGACATCAATACAACATATCCGCTCCATACCATAAGGCGTATTGATTGTCTAGACGTTATCAGTCCTTTATTTTTTATGCACTTTTAAACATTATTGTCAGTTCTGTCTATACTACGTATTCATGTACATGATACGACGTATTTGGCAGACTGACCCCGTATTTAGATACTTTTTACAGGTTTCTCTATACGGCTTATTCAAGTTTATGTATATGGCGTATTGGTCTCCTGTACAGTTTATTGTTTTTATTATTTATTAACCATAGGTACCGAGATAGAATTTCGCATGTTTTTCCTATATTTTTCACAGGACCTCGCTACAAAGAAATCGATGAAGTTCGTGAAGTAACGATCATCTGGAATCCTGTGTGTTGTAGTCATGCTGGAATCCAGACGCATTTACAACACACATTCTTGCTCATAAATTCAACTTGGAGAATCTACCGAGCAAAATATCAAGGGAGTTTCTCATTCTAATTCTTTTAATTCCCGTTTTTAATGTTTTATCTATACAACAAGGATGTTGTATAATTCAAGTGGGGGGATGGGAATTAGAATGCATAATTGTCCTATTTTTCAACTTAAAATGCTTAAATTATGCTCAAATTTTAAAAAAATTCAAGCATACTTTTGTGAAATTACTTGTTACATAACCCGCACACAATAACCCTTAATAGATATTGTGAGGCTTTAACCTTATCCGTTTCCAAATGTTTACCCAAATTCCACAAAATATGAGTGTGTAGGTGATGTTGTAGACTTTAGAACTTGGCTTGGTATATCTTTTCGAGATCACAATAATGAGTTATGGATTTAGATGGAGTAACTTGTTTAAATTGGTAAATTTCTAGGATTACACCCAAAAAGCCTGTACATATTGTTTTATTAATGAACTACACTGGTTAGTTAAATCCAGTATAAACACTTTGTTTACTCTCATTTTAAGAATAAGATACCCCTAGAAAAACCAATAGAGCCAATCCTTTAGGAATAACACCAACTGTTTGTTTCGTTACACCTTAGCCTACCCTGTTAGATTAAGTCCATTTATCAGTTGCTAGTTGCTTAAAGTGTAAAGTATGTATTTCCCGAGTCTTGTGTCATTTTTTATCTTTGGTACGGTTGGAATAAATTTACACGTTGCAAATGGGAATGTATAAAGTAGTTAAAACTCATGTATTTTTACTACCATCACAATTATTGGTACGTCCGAAGAATGAAGAATCATGGAGAAAATTATCCGGAGTTATTATGATCATGAAGATGGTGAAATTACACCGAGATTTGTAGTTAGTGTATAAAAAAGAAAAAAGGAAAAAATTAGAAAAATCAAAACAAAAAAGAGGAGGAAAGTTTGAAGATAATCGTTTCGCGAAAACTTAAACCGAAGGAATTATATCAAGGATCGATTATTCGTTGATACAGTCAATGATGTAAAGTTTTGTATAAAGTGGTAGATATCGCCACTTGTCTTTGTAAAAGTATATAAAGTATGGGATGACTGGAAAGTTAATCGTTACGGGAACGCCAACTTACGTTGCTGTTTTTTATCTATGATCAAGACGTTTGTATATAGTTGTGTCTTTTTTTTGGGTAAAGGGTTACGCCGGTAAAGTTTGTATTAAACACCGCAAATAAAGTACAATGGAATGTGACTGAGTGTCACATTGACCTCAAGCAAAGCTTGAACTTCTAACTAGGCCATTTGTGACATGCCACAAAACGCCAAATAAACTTTCACAAGAAAATTAATCAAGCCCCATATAACCTAAAACTTGAAGGCATCTTCCATAACGAGAGAAGCCTCTGCACCCTCGCCGTATTTCTCGAATCTAAAAGAGACTAACTTGAGACGAACAGTCACAATGATTAAATCCCTTATTTCCTCCGGAGTTCTTCTAGCATTTTTAAATAGTCTAGTGTTACGTTCGAGCCATATAAAATAAGAAGCCGCTACAAATAACAATTTACCCACAACAGCCATAAAAGAATGCTTATTGGCTAACGGTTGAAACCACATCATTATTTCGCTTAACACCGGCCGAACTGAAGCTAAATCAGCATAGCTACGGACCAGAACCCATACTTTAGAAGAGAACGTACACTCAAAGAACAGGTGTTTATGAGTCTCCATATGTGCTCGGCATAATAAACAACGGAGTATACTTAAATCAGTATTAGGTTCAACGTCCCAGGTTCTCAACTTATCTTGCGTTTTAAGGCTCCTTCTCATGACAAGCCATAAATGGAATGCATGATGATGAATACCATGCGAGAACCATACCGTATTATATCACAAGACCTCATCACCACGCGGCCTTAGAGCTTCCCGAGCTAGCTTAACCGAGAACTCAACTAAGTTTCCATTAGAATCACACCACCTAATGGAGTCTTGACTATTATGGACAAGAGCAGGAGGTGTAATAGAGTTTAAATTAGGAGCTTTGGTTAACCATGCATGTGGCCAATTCCAAACCCCATTAAGCATGAGATCAGCCACCGAAGCTTGAAGACTATATCCCTCTCTAGCAATATCTCTTGGCGTAAGAAGACGACTAAGAGGGCTTAAAGAACACCACATATCATACCATAAAGATGTACTCAAACCATTTCCAAGCTGAACCCAAAAAAATATTCTCACACGCTCCCGAAGTTGAAGGATTTTACGCCATCCCTAACTTATAGCTCCCTTTGGTTGAACATCCCATAAAGTACGACCACGAAGCTTGTACGTATGAATCCAACACACCCACAATGATTCTTTATTTGACACAATATTCCATATATGGGTAGACATTAGAGCAAGGTTAAAAACATTAAGGCTACGGATCCCAAGCCCCCTTCCCTCTTAGGAAGACATATATCATCCCAAGCAACTTTCGCTCTTCCACGCTTGACTTCACCATTACACCAAAGGAACCCGCGAATAAGCTATTGGATATCACTAATAATACCTTTTGGGATAACAAGAACGGTGGCCCAATAAACTTGCATAGAAGAGATAACCGACTTACAAAGTTGAAGTCTACCTGCAAAAGAAAGCGACTTATTTTTCCAATCCCCAATCCTGTTATCATGGTAACGGTCAGGAAAAAATGTCTAGCAACTTGTACCTTATTTGTTTGGACTTAGTCTATTTGTTTCATACTTTTTATTTAACAACAATTTATTTCCCTTTCCTAATCATTAACTTTGGGTTTTACTCAAACAAGGATGTGATCGAGTCATGCATGTCTATTTCGTCGTTACGACCATGCGTGATTCAGCTGCCTTGTTGGTTTATTACTTTTGGTGAAAGTTAAAAGATTCCTACCCTATATCATTCTTCATCCTAACCCTTGGTTAAACTCGAATGAGGATGTAATCGAACACACATGTCTATTCCGTCGTTACAGCCATGTATGTGTGATTTAGCTGCCTTGTTGGTGTGGTACTTTAGTGAACGATTGTTAGAATGATCAACCCTAAGCCTTATAATAAAAAACCTATTTTACCTTTATAAACTTATTACTCCTTAGCTCTAGTGGTGGAGATGTGTATCCTTGCCAAGCCTATGATAGAATACTCGTTACGACCGAGCAATTAAGCGAATTAGTTACATGTTAGCACATAGATTAGTTGAGTGATTTGAGTGTTTTCATCTTCCTATTTCGTGAGGTGTTTGGTTGTGTACTGGTAATAGATCAAATAAATACTTAAATGGAAAAATCCGTAGGGATACATATTTATAAACTTCTAAAGGTACTTGAGGACAAGTAGGATTCAAGTGGGGGGATATTTAATGACATCAAATAACGTTACTTTTATAGTATCATTTATCCCATGTAAATAACCTATTTTGTATAATTATTGCAAATAATTGTTACTTAATCATTTGTATTTGAGAATTGCAGTAATTATGGAGTACTTGGTGAAGATTAGCAAAAAGGTACGCATTCTGGAGCTTAAACGAAGACATTTGAAGATTACTGTTCAGACATCCTATACGTCGTATCCATCAAGGAAGATACGGCGTATCTGTGCCTGCACTTCACTAAAGACCACAAAGAAACAAGGATCAATACGCCGTATCCAGAGAAGATCTATACGCTGTATTCAAGTTATAGTAATAAAATATTCTGAAAGATATTAAACGTGGTCCCTACTCCAATAAACCCCCGATACACTGTATTGACCTCAGTTAATACGCTGTATCGACCATATTCCAGATGTTATAAATAGAAAACCTAAAAACAGGTTTTTAGTGTGCTAAATCATATTTTCAATACCTCAACCATAAAAGTTGATAACATCAAATATTTAATACTTTTAGTTATCATTTTATCCTCTAAATCACCTACATTTGTATCATTACACTTGAAAACAAGATATTTTCAGTTATTTTGTGGTTTTCTGGTAAAAATGCTGATATTTAGCACTTATGGAAGTAAAAGGACAAATTATGTAATTATTCACAAGACGTTACGGCATAAACCCTTCCAGGGTTACGCCATAACAAATTCCAAGCTGAAACACGACATTCGAAGGACGATTATGACGCAATCCATTTATTGGTTACGCTGTAAGCACATTTATGAAAGGAAATCATAACAATATTTATCGTTACGGCGTAACAAGCCATGACGTAACTATATTCAAGGAAAGAAATCATCGTATCTCTGGATTTTTAGAACGTGAATCAGAAATTACGGTGTAACCAGATATAAGGTTACGCCATAACACATGAGTATTTTTGGAATGACGTGTTACCATGGTTACTGCGTAATTGACTTATGGTTGCGCCGTAACACATTCGAAGCCTATAAATTGAAGACGTTTCTGCACAATTCATCATCCAACTTTTCCCGACCTATTCTTGGGTTTGGGAACAAGGTCTACAGCAGCACTAGTGATAGAAGGAAGGTTGAAGAAGCCATGTATCGTGTGACAAATTTAGTTTTAGGAATTTGTAGTGTTTCGTAATGTTTCCTACATTTTTCCTAAACCTAAGCATGAGTGTAATTCACCTTAATATCATTATTAATTTGATTCAATTAATCTCTTTACTTCTTTTGTTATTATTATCATAATCTGCATGAAGCTTTGAGTTGAAGAATCTTGATGTTAGTCTTAGATCTGGATTGCGAGAACGCTAAGTACAAAGTTACCCACTTCACTTGGATGTTCTCAATTCTTCAGTAGTAGTATCCATATACATTGGAGGTTCGATGTATACCTATGACATCGGTCTCTTGATCTTGGATCTAAAATTAAGTATTTTATAGCTTTAGCACCGGTTTAATTATAATTCAACTTCGGCCCTTACTCTTATAAAGAAGTAAGCTTTTACCATTGTTCAATCACTCTGGTAGAAGGCGCGACCAACATTTGAGTTGTGGTTGGGTTAGCATTTTACCACAAGAGGAATCAACCACTGTGAACTAGGAATAGGTCAATTCCCCTCGGGGTTCATTCCACCTAGGAATCATAGGCTAAACAAGGATGCCCGTCTTAGTTTAGTGTCACCTCAGGTTATGATACTAATAAATTGCACCAAAAAAGGAGTACGGAATTAACTTGATCAACTTGGTAAAGGTATACCTTCTATCCTAGCTCTATTTCCTTTATTTTACGTGTAACACCCCCAAAATGGGGCGCAGCAGAATATGATATTCCGGGGGTATTACTTCATAGATCAATAGCACAAGATATAAGAACGACCTATATGAGAGTCATTTAAAACTGATACATTGGATTTCATAAATGGTTCGTTACAAAAGCTCATAGGCTTAATTTGTTTAACTTGAAAGAGTAGAGATTTCACAACATAACAATATCCCAAAATGTAATGCATGTAAATCTGTATAGTAATATGACTTCAAAAGACGACCATCTAATGTACTCATGACTTGCACCTTATTGACCTGAGAAAACATGTTTAAAACTGTCAACAATAATGTTGGTGAATTTATAGGTTTATAAATTTAATGAAGTGGATAGCAAGATTTCCCTGTAATAAAGCAACACATACAATATCACAAAAATGTATTACGATATGCACTAAGCTCATGACACCGAAGCTAAACAATGTATGTATAACAAATACATATAAATGATGATGCCCAATGTAGATGTTCAACCCGTAACATCTATGAGTCCGATATGGTATACGTTCTTTGTTCCCGGCCAACCGATAAACTAGCAAGTGCTACTTGCCCGAACGGGGATGTTTATTCCCAAATAGATCTATTCATAACATTCGCGCTTACAATCCAGTAATTAACGGTTCATGATGATGGGCATAGTGGGTTATAGCTACTTAGGCAAACTCGTAACATTTGAATTTAAAATGTACTTGCATCCATTTTGTAAAACAAACATGATCTCATCCTCGAGATTTGATAAATGATTAAAAATGTAAGATGGGGACTATAAACTCACATCAAGCAGTGATAACAGAATAGCAAGGTAGTGGCACGAAAAACAAAGCAAAAGACTTTATCCGCAACCTAAGTAAAAATAATACATATTTACTAAGCAGAAAATATAAAACTAAACACTTGCAATCTCGTCCCTAGTGTGTGCTTGAGCTTCATTTAAAAATAACGATGTTTGAAAACGAATTCTCATGTTAAAATGGTCAACTTTATTGGGTCAACGTGGTTAAAATATAAGTATGCAATTTACGACTTCAGACTTTTAGGAAACTAGGTCACATATACTCTAAAATGTTAGTTTAGTTCGGCCCTTAGTTTGGTCTCTAAGTGCGTTAAATAAATCGGTTAAGTTGTGACAAAAATAAAGCAAATGTGTTAGAGAAAAGTTAAGTGTTATTTCTAAAATACGTGTGACACACATAGAGTTTTAGGATTTGTTTTTATATTCGTTCCTTAATGAAAATGCCAACTAAAAACAGATTTAAAAACCTGACCAGGTCGTCTACAAGTTTCGTTAAATAGGTCTTGTCCAAAAAGGTCGTTTATTGGGTCGAAAATGGGGCTAAAGGTGGGTGTTTCGTAAGGCATGGCAGTTTTCAGACTTAGAAAATATTTGAGTTTTTATTTCAGCATGTGTTGACTGCGAGGTCAGTGTTTTGGCCTTAGATTGTGACTCGTTACTCAACGTTAGGACGAAATAAATGTACCGTTGTAAACTAGGTCAGTTGGACTACATTTCACCTTTTATAGGTTTCGTGTGTCGGGGTCGTTAACGGGGTCAAAAGTAGGGCTAAAGGTCGGCTTGCACGCAACCATGTCATGACTACACGCACACCAGGTGTTCGACCAATTGTCGATACCTATGATAAAACAGCCAGTTTCATTTGCGAACTGCGGGCTCGTTTCTAAATGAAAGTGGCTGGTTCTTCCTCCTAATTAAAGAGGGTACTATAGACTTTAAATAACAGCCCTTATCTCGTTTAAACAGTAGCTAAGTGTGTCACAATAATTTAAGCAAAATGTCTTGCTGGCTGCGTTTAAAACAGTGAGAAAGGTAACAGTTTTTACGCCCTACTTTGAGACCTTCTAACTTCTTATTTACTTGACGAAAACCAGTGATTCTAGGGGCAAAATAACCATTACATGTCCTATTTATGAAAATAATTAAGGGTCGTTTTTATGCTCCACGCCTAGAGGTCGAATAATGTACTCAAAACTACAAGTGTGGGCTGCGTTTTACAATAACATAACATATGCGTTTTTCTTTTTAACCAATTAATGGGTCCAAGCTACAAAAGGGCTGATTTCTACCCCTATTACCCTAGTTTAAGCATGGTCCATGTCTTTTTAGTCACTTGACAAATTTTATAAGGGTTTTTAATGTTATTCGATTTATATATCAGAAAGCAAACACAAAGAAAGAAACGTGTTTTATTTTTATAGGTTTCAAGCACATAACAATAGGTATAAGAATTGCATATAAGGTTAAAAAAATCAAGAAACGATTCGCACACAAGGCTCAAAGACGAACGCGTTTAGAACTTGACCCAATGAAAGTGATGAGTACTCGGCTTCCTTACACCACACGTATATACGAACCAAAACCCTAATACAATACTCAATACGCCTATTGCACCCCTTAAGGACCAAACACGATCATTGCTTGCTGCTTTGGTGCGTCGACTTGCAAGAAGGAGGAACCCAAAGAAACCTAATTAGGGTTTCTTAGAGTTTTAGGGCTTCTAGGGTTTATGATAATGGTGATGGTGCGATGTGTAGGCTGTATGTGAGTCGAACAAGGGTAGAAAGACAAGGAGGATTAAGGTGAAGAGAGTATACTTGCAAATTTTATTTGTGTTGTTTTCCCTGTGTTCTTCAAAGAAGCAGGTAAAGGCCATTTATACTCACATGGTTATGCTTGCCTAGTGTCCTCCTTTGATATCATGTTTGTGTGTTTACCCATATATGGCAAAGAACTTTTTGGTGTTTAACAAGGTCAAGGCATAGTGTTTAAAAGGTGGGTACTGTGGATTTTGTGGGAAGCAGAAACAATGAGAGGACAGCCAATATATCACGAGAGTTCTTAGGGATTTAGAAAAAGAGATGTTGTGCTTTATTCGTTGGGTAAAAGAGTTATACTAGGGATAAATTTCTGTAGGTTCTTATCTTATTTGGAATGTTACTGATTTGAGGAGTTGGGAAGTAACACATGAGATCTATGTCTAGTTTTTAGGAGCACATAGGTTTTTATTTTAAGTCTTATCTAGCTTCCTAATTCATAGTAGTTATAATTTTGGTGTAGTTTGTTTTGAATGGGTTTTTACCTTGATAAATTAAATGGGCGAGAATCATGTAACCTTTTCTTGTCATGAAATAAATTAAATAACGAATATGAGGGGATCGTGTAAGGCCTTAATGAGTTTAGTTGACGTTTCTAGCTAAACGTTGAATTTTGTGCCTATGCGATTTAACTAATGTGGTTTAGATGCATAGCTACGCGAAATAAGCTAAAATAAAAAGAAAGATAGTTAAATAATGAAAACTCGAAGTCGTAACATGACCTGAAATCATAGGGTGTTATAGTCTTTCCCCGTTAAATGAGCCTTGTCCTCAAGGCTTAAGACGCGACACTTGACGACGGTGTAGTCTTGGTGAAGAGATGTGGGTACTTCTGCTTGAATTGATCCTCACATTCCAAGGTCAACTCAGGACCTCGTTTAGAGTTCCACTTAACCTTAACGATGGGAATGCGGCTTCTCTTCAATTGCTTGATTTCACGATCCATAACTTCTACTGGATCTTCCATAAATTGGAGCTTGTCATCAACATGTAGTTCTTCTAAAGGAATCACAAGTGATTCATCAGACAAACACTTCTTCAGATTTAACACGTGAAACATGTTATGAACTGGGCTTAATTGTTGTAATAGCTCAAGTTTATAGGCAACCGTTTCTACTCTCTCGATCACCTTAAAAGGGCCTACATACCTAGGGTTTAACTTCCCCCGTTTGCCAAAACGCACAACTCCTTTCCAAGGTGAAACTTTTAACATGACCATGTCACCAACCTGAAATACCATTGGTTTACGTCTAATGTTTGCATAGCTCTTCTGTCGGTCATGAGCGGCTTGGATTCTACTTTTGATTTGGACGATCTTCTCGGTGGTTTCATGAATTATTGCAGGACCAGTAAGCTGAGCATCTCCAACTTCTGCCCAACACACGGGTGATCGACACTTTCGTCCATACAGTGCCTCGAATGGTGCAGCCTTTATGCTGGTATGGTAACTATTGTTGTAAGAGAATTCCACTAACGGTAAATGTCTATCCTAATTCTGTCCAAAGTCCAACACGCAAGCGCGTAACATGTCTTATAAAGTTTAGATAGTTCTTTCACTTTGACCGTCAGTTTCGGGATGATAGGTCATACTCATGTCTAATCGGGTTCCCAAAGCCTTATGAAGTGAAATAAATTAAATAAATTAAATAACGAATATGAGGGGATCATGTAGCCCGTACTCATGTCCAATTGGGTTCCCGTACTTATGTCCAATTAGTTTTGGGATGATAACCTTTCCTTGTCGTGAAATAAATTAAATAACGAATATGAAGGGATCGCGTAAGGCCTTAATGAGTTTAGTTGACGTTTCTAGCTAAACGTTGAATTTTGTGCCTACACGATTTAACTAATGCGGTTTAGATGCATAGCTATGCGAAATAAGCTAAAATAAAAAGAAAGATAGTTAAATAATGAAAACTCGGAGTCGTAACATGACCTGAAATCATGGGGTGTTATATTACGTGACAAATTATTATCTCATATTTTATTCTCTTTAAAGTCTTATTTCATTAATAAACTACTCTTGGGACGACCTCGGATTTACCAATTCTACACTATTCACGACCAGGTTCTCTGCCCGTTAGTACGTTTGTAAAAGAGTAAAACGAGTTTTATAAATGTAAAACTTTGTTAATAAATATTTCAAAAGAAAATACGCATCAAAAGTCGATTTTCAAAAGAGAAGAAGAGTAGAAAAGGTCGAGCGTAGCAATTAATTCCATAGGAGATAACTTGTAATCTCCTATACTCTTGTAATCGTTTAGTTTTTGGTATCATTCGTTAACTCAGTTAGTTTACCTTGGCTAAATTATTACTCTTGTATTAATTATAACATTTGAAGGCTAATACGTTCGGGTATTAGCCATAATTATGAAGATCTGAATGTTTGGTTTGTTTATCTTGATTGCTTAATTTATCATTGATTGCTTGTTTATGCTTATCAGTTTATACTTGTTTACGTGCTTTTGTATGCGACCTATCATTTAACTGGATCTAGTGATACAGACCAAGTAATCTAGATGCCGGGATGGCTCTCCATATAGTGATTTATACATCTAGACCAATAAGATCATGAATAATAACCTATCTTTGACTTTAGACTGTGAGCTTAGTTGGACCGGCAGGTGACCCTTGGTATCAACGAGTACGTTCTCAATTAATTGGTAAAGACTTGGTTAGTGGACTACTAGTGTATGAATTGCCTTTAAGCAGTAAGTGGGTAAAGTCTCAATGAGCTAGGGTTTAACAAGATCACCATTGCTTTAATCCCTAAGATAGATTATATTCAGCAAATATGGATGCTTTATGCGGATACGTTTAATTGTGACAGAATTCTTCGTTTCTAGGTCTTAAGAAGAAGTAACGCCTAAGTCTTTAGAATGATATGCCGCCTAGAGATAAGTAATCATTGCACCAAATAAACAAACCAACGTTCTAATTGGATTAATCATGGCTAATACAGTTTTCTTATATTTGGCTTGACCGCTCTTTTATCTTTTGTTAATTTACTTACATGTGTTATTATGTCTTGGATTGATTTAAGTCACCACAAAACCCGTGTCAGTCTCTTAGGCTGAAAACCCTCCTTTATCTATTAGATTTAGGATTAACATAGGTTTAGCATATGTTTAACATAGAATAGAATTAACTTGGTTTAGATAACCAAAATATTAATAAATTGAAAGATTGTGTCTCGCTCTTAGTTATCGACACCCTACTTACCACAAAACTCCCATCTGACAGGGTACACTGCCCGTTAATGTGTTGTTTTTGGTAAAGTCAGCAAAACATAAATTAAAAACTTAAAACATAAATTACAACCACAAAATGACACATCACCTATCATATATGGGATCTTTATATTGTCCAAGCTTCCTCTTCTAATCATAGCTCTAACCCAAGAAGGTTGAGGATTTTTTAAAAGTCATCCATAATATTCTAACTCTTCTCTAGTAGGGAAGGTGTTAAAGTATTTTAAGTCATCTTCTTCTTCATCCTAAAATTCCTCCTTAAAGTCTTCTTCTAACTCCTCACTTTCTTCGTTTCCTACAACTAACTCAAATTCGGGTTCATCTTGTTGGTAAGAAGGTTCATTAGTGGGGGTGGAATAATTTTGTTTAAATATTCAAGAAGCTTATTGAGCTTTCGAACCCTTCTACTAATGAGTGATGTTGGTGATCCGAGTGGTGATAATGGATTTGCGTTCTCCATGTTGAAAAATGAAATAATTAAATGGAAACTACAAAACAAATAACACAAAGAAAAGATAGACTGTGAGAAAGCTACGCTAAATAGAAAAATAAAAACCTCACTTGATAGGAATCTTGTGAGTAGACCTAAGCTAGATAGAATTCGAAACCTAAACTATTCCCCGGAAGCGCCGCCAATAACTTGATGCAAAGTTTTGTAAGCGCAAAAGTTTTATGTGAAAGCCTAATTGTAGGCTTCATAGATCGTTTTGCCCATCTAGGATATAATAACATTGAATGATATAAAGCACAGCGGAATAACAAATAAGAACATCAATGTTATCACAAGGTTTTCTTTATTCATACTAATAAACTATAAACTATTCGACTTTAATCAGTCGACTATGCTATCTAGATTACTAACTATTACACAAACTAATAAGCTAGGTATATAGTTTATGCATCCAGAATAAAATAGAATAGCAGACTTCTCAATGAGAGTCTAACAAAAGCGTGTGTGTGTACACGTTTAGTAGTAGTAGTAGTTAGTTTATTAGATAGTTGGTGTAGCCTCATTTATTCTGATCAAATATAATGAAGGCTTCAATGTTCGGTTAAAACCTTGTTTGATAATATTGTGTTCTTTATTATTCATCTGCGTGTTTAATATTATTTGTAAAACCTATCCTAGATGGGCTAAACGATTCTATCAAGCTCCTAGAGCTTGGTATGCTACTCAATCAACATTTCTAGAGACGCATGGATACAGAAGGGGTACTATTGACAAGACTTTGTTTATTAAGAAGGACAAGAAGGATATCATGCTGGTTCAAGTGTATGTAGATGATATCATTTTTGGTTCTACTAGAAAGTCTTGGTGTGATGAATTTGAGGCATTGATGAAAGGCAGATTTCAAATGAGTTCTATGGGTGAACTCATATTCTTCCTTGGATTGCAAGTCAAGCAAAAGACAGATGGAATTTTTATTTCTCAAGATAATTATGTTGCAGACATGCTGAAAAAGTTTGACCTTGCAAGTGTGAAAACTGCAATAACCCCAATGGAGACCAAGATGGCGTTGACAAAAGATGATGAAGCTGATGAAGTGGATGTACACTTATACAGATCCATGATAGGTTCTCTCATGTATTTAACTGCCTCAAGGCCTGATATAATGTTTGCAGTATGTGCTTGTTCTCGTTTTCAGGTTACTCCCAAGACTTCACACCTTAATGTTGTGAAGAGAATCTTTAAGTACCTTAAGGTCAAACCCAATTTGGGCTTATGGTGTCCTAAAGAATCATCTTTTCACCTAGAAGCTTACTCAGATAGTGACTATGCTGGGGCAAACCTTGACAGAAAATCCACAACTGATGGTTGTCAATTTCTTGGAAGCAGATTAATTTCATGGCAACGCAAGAAATAAACAATAGTGGCTACCTCTACAACAAAAATTGAATATGTAGCTGCTGCAAGCTGCTGTGGAAAAGTATTGTGGATTCAGAATCAAATGTTGGACTATGGTTTCAATTTCATGAATACCAAAATCCACATTGATAATGAAAGCACAATCTGCATTGTGAAGAATCCGGTGTATCACTCCAAGACAAAGCACATAGAGATCAGACACCACTTTATATGAGATTCTTATGAGAAGAAGCTCATTAGGGTGGAGAAAATTCACATAAACTTCAATGTCGCTAACCTATTGACCAAAGCTTTTGATAGACCAAGGTTCAATTTCTTAGTGGTTAATATTAGAATGATAAATCTATAGCTACATTTAAGGGGAGGATTAAATGTATAGTTTGTAATTTAGATAGGTTATATTACTTCTAGTAGTTATTAGAATACAAAAGACTAGTAGCATAGAGTTTTCGAATAGTTTTGTAGTATGTTTTTTTGTTTGTGGCTTAACGCTTTCAGGTTATACTTGGATTGCACGAAGGATTGGAGCATGGATTAAAGTAGAACTGAAGTTGTGCAAGAGTTAATTCTGGTATTGTCATAATTAATTCTGGTAGTTTACTACTTAATCCTGGTAAGCTTATTGTTAGTTCTGACAATATGAGGTTAATACTGTTTGACCAGACTTAAGTCTGGTAGGCAAATATTAATACTGGTAACTCGTCATTAGTACTGTTTGGTCTAACAACTTTGACTTTTCGTTAAATATGACCGTTAGAGCAAATTACGGTTATATTTAAGTGGATAATGATACCAATTGGATAATTACTGTTTTAACTCACCTATAATAGTTTTTCTTCATTCAAAAGAGACTATTTTCTCGGAGTGCCAATTGCAATTCATTTTTTTTACACATATAAAGTCAATTAGCAGATACCATCAGTACTAAGTTACCTAAACGAGTCAAACCAAGTTTGAAATAACCAACAATCACAACCTCTTTACTACAATTCCAAAGATTGGCTTCAATGAAATACTGCGACAAACATAACCAAGTGAGATTCTTAAAGAAACCTGAAGAAAGTACAGGGTTTGCAGAGATAGTAAACTTTTTAAAAGGTTCGCATATCAGGTATGCCTTGACACACAATCCCACTATCCATGACTCCCTAGTCAAACAGTTTTGGCAACCATAGATACTCTTGACTATACAATCACTGAGGCATCTGTTCGAAGTAAGCTTCAATTAGCAGATGCTTCAAGGATTTCCATGTTGCCAAATACAAATATTTTTGAAGGGATGGGTAATATGGGGTATCCAGCTGATGGTACTTTTACATTTTGGAAAAGTCATTTTACACCCCAATGGAGATTTTTAGTCCATCATATTTTACATTGTATGAGTCCTAAAAGTGGTGGATGGGATCAATTTGGTAGCAATCTTGCGACTGCTTTGATTTGTCTTTCTACTGGCAGGATTTATAACTTTTCAAAATTAATCTTTGATGGCATGGTGGCAAACTTGAAAAGTAAAACTAAGTTTTTGATGTACCCTCGATTTCTACAAATGATTTTGGAAATACAAACTGAGAATAAACATCCTTATTTGGCTATTGTATTGACCAAAAAGATTTTTGGGAACATGAAAAGGGGTTTTAGAGGGGTACCTAGACCTTTGTTGCCTGCAATGTTGCCCGTTGTTGCTGTGGATCAAAGTGCAGGACAAGCAGATCAAGTAGTGGATCAACCATCATCGTCTGCACCATTACCATCTTCATCTCACCCACCTGTGCTATCTGCAACCAATGAGTCTGAAGCTACACCTGTAACTGATCCAACACCTTACCCTGCATCACCTGAACCTGAACCTGACAGTGAACCCATTGAGCACACCTTTGAGCAACCATCACCTGAACACCAACCACTTTCACCTAGACACGAAACTAAAGTTCCACAATCACAAGATCCTACTCACCCTCATGTGGCAGAAGAAAGAACTATGACAGTGGATGACCTGCTTCAATTGGTTCCCAAGTTGCTCACAAAGGTTGATAGTTTGGAGACAGAACTAAAGCAGACTAAGTTGACCATGGGAAAAGCACTTGTGAAATTGGTGAAAAAGGTAAAGAAGATGGAAGATATTCTCAAAAGGAGACATGTGGTTCTACCTGATTCAGAAGATGAGGATGCTGAAATTTCTTCCAAACAGAGGAGGAATTTACAAGAGGAAGGTTTGGATGAAATGGTTAGGAATATGATGAAGAATACATCAGAGGTTTTTAAGACTCCTACACAAAGCAAAACTTTAGGGGAGGAAGATATCAGCCCTACAACCTTGGAAGCAGCTAAAACTCTATCAAAGGTTGCTTCTCAGAGGTCCAAGTCGGTTGATAAGGGTAAAAGATGCAAGATGAGAAAATAGTCCAAGGGAAAAGATATTAATGAGTTTGACCAAATCTTTATCCCTTCATCTTTATCTCTTTTTGACCAAATCTTTATTTTCTTCTACATCTTGTAGAATCCCATAATGACGACTTTGGTCCTTTTGTTTCCATCTTGTTTCATTCGTGTTTTGTCTTATCAACTCAAATATAATTCCCAATAATCTTCCCCTAGTTGATAATGATAAAACCAAATAAGCACGAACTTCCCCTGAAGTTAATATACGAATGAAAACTTCCCCTTAAGCTACCAAGGATCTACAAGTTGCAAATCATCAAATCTTCTTCCCCTTTTTGTCATCATCAAATCGGGGACTAAAGTATGCAACTTCGATCTTCACAACCACGAACCAATATTACACTTCTAATCCAAGCCTTCTATCTCCTCAAATTACCCACCATTAAGCACAATAAGAAAAATGAACTTGAGTAGTAGACACTCACACTAGCAGTAGTAATAATGACTAGTAGTAGCAAAAACCTTCACCTCGATGTAGCATGTAAATGGTTAAACATTTTAACATTAAGCTTCCCCTGAAACCCATATGTTAACCATTTCTTGAATCTTCAATTCTGTAGGCTCTATGTAATAATTACTGATGAAGAAAATTAAGTATAACGAACTTGATGCTCAAGTAGAACAACCTAAACTTGTGTCTTATATCTTGTTTATCCACGCGACGTCGAACTCATACCAAGACCAAAATATAAGTAGATCGCAATCTCTTGACAAAATCCTCATCTATGAGACACATATCTAAAGTGATAGCAAATGTGAGCATTGAGCACCATAAGAAAAATCACACACCTTTGCTAGATTCGTCAAGTCTTCGTCACAACGTTATAAGCACGAACAAGTTACCTCCTCCTAAAAGGTATGATAAAACACAAACCCAAATAATTCCACTTCAACTTCAAATAGGTCATAAACAACCTTCTTCGTAACCAATTCGAACAAATAATCCAAAATACGAGCCTTTGAAACTTTTAGGAACATTTAAACCAAAAACCTTCCAGGACAAAAACTTCGACACATATTTTCTTCATAAAGTCGACACCAACAAAAACCTTGAACAATCCTAGATATCGAGAGCCACGATGCTCTGATACCAATTGTGGAGTTTGTTAAAACTCCTTAGATCGTTATTAAAACTCATCTAGGATATAGTAACAATGATTAATAAACTTGCACAACGGAATAATAAAACAAAAATCAGAGTTACTTGAAGGTTTTCTTTATTCATTATATCCCCAAGATCAAATGATCCTTGAGGCTAAACTAACTAATACATATATGTTTAGAACACATCTACTAACTATCTAACTATGCTAACTAACTAAACGTGTACACACACACGTTTTGTTTTAGTCGACTCTCATTGAGAACACACACTTTTCTGGATACTAAAACAATATGCCTAGACCTCCTTTTATAGCATAAGGAGTCAAGGCTTTACATGGAAACTATTTAAAAGATATTAATGAGTTTGACCAAATATTTATCTCTTCATCTTTATCTATTTTTGACCAAATCTTAGTCAAGGCTTTACATGGAAACTATTTAAAAGATATTAATGAGTTTGACCAAATCTTTATCTTTTCATCTTTATCTCTTTTTGACCAAAATTTTATTTTCTTCTACATCTTGTAGAATCCCACAATGATGACTTTGGTCCTTTTGTTTCCATCTTGTTTCATTCGTGTTTTGTCTTATCAACTCAAATATAATTCCCAACACCAACTAAGTTGGCTTTGTAGTTTTTGGCAAACTACCAGCCATTAACGGATTTGATATTCTTTTACCAGTAGCCGTTTGCTCTGGGATAGCTAATTCTTCATTGTAAACAATAAGGTGAATTGATAACCTTATAGTTTTTAGTAAACTATCAACTATCAACGGATTTGATTTGTCTTTACCAAAATCCGTTTGCTTTTGGACTAGTCAATGCTTCATTGCCATAACATGGT
>BQNB010043522.1:0-45465 GCA_026074375.1 Tanacetum coccineum | reverse complement strand
TTGATAATATTTCATAAATATTTTATAATATTTAATAAAATATCTGTTATTCATTTTGTGAACCGGTTACGTCTCGTCCGCAATAAAAATGGATTTCAACTCGAGTATTTGCGTTATCCGCAACGCTTTTAATTAAAATGATGACTAATTTATTTATTTTTTTTATTAAATAAATACTGATAATTAAAAACAAATTTAATTGTTTTTGTGTGTCCGCGTTGTATATTGTTCGAAAAATGTTTGCGGTGCTGTTTTGGCCCTTTTCGGCTCGTTTCCAGGTCTCGGGCAAAACTGAAAAGTTGTCAGGAATGTCGTTTTACATCGAATTGATTTAGGGTCCGAGCCGTGAAGGCGTGATTTAGATGGTTGTTCTTGTAAGTCAAGCCAGACCTAAAAGTTAAAGGGGTAAAATGGTTATCTTAAAAATCCGAAAATTCTCGGATGTTACAAGTACCAAAAATAAACGCACCCCGATGGTGCTTAGACATGCCAAACGCACCCTCGTGGGTGACTCACAAATCGTACGCACCCTATGGTGCTAAACATAACACCGAACGTACCCTACTCGATGAAAACACAAACCACCCGCACCCTTTTCGAGGCTGACCCCAACCCAACGCGCCCTTTTCGGGGCTTAGGACAAACCATGCGCACCCTGCTGCTAAGCCACCAAAACAATACCCTTGTGTTGTTTAACCACAAAACGGACGCATCCTTTTTAGGTTTTCTGTCAAACCGAACGCACCCTTGTGGTGTCGGCTGAGCAAGACAAACCAACGCACCCTTGTGGATCGTGGTTGTGGTGGCGGTGATGATGGCGACGTGGTGGAGGTGGTGATGATGGTGGTGTTATAATGATAATGATGACGTCTGATGGTCTTGTTGGTGGTGGTGGTGCTATCGGTTTAAGCTCTGCAGCTTCGTGGCAAGCGTGGTTCGAGCGGACGAGTAGATCCGAGCCTTGTTTATCTTTTGTCAATTTTTGGTTCGCCGGAAATTTTTTCGCTGTGACCGACGAGACGGCGGTGCTGGTGGTGGAGGGGTGGCCTGCGGCTGGCCGGAGGAAACATTTGAGGGAGATGAGTGAGAGAATGTGAGGTTATGTTGTTTTTTCTTTTTTTGTTTTTGCTTTCGTGTTTTTAAATATATAAATGAATAAAAGATATAAAATTATATATATATAATATATTATATATATATAATATATTATATAACATATATAATATAATCATATATATATATATATATTAAAACTATAAAATAAAAGTGGCAAGTTTTAATAGTTTGGGGTAAATTTTGTAAATATTACCCCAGGGACCATAAGTGTAATTGTTGAGAAACTTTTATAAAATATTGGTTCGTGACTCGTTTGAGTGACTTATCGGACGATTCAAAATACGAAACTTGCGCCATTGTTTTCCAAATCATTTTTCTGATAAAAATGAGTAATTACTTGATAATATTTCATAAATATTTTTATAACAATTAAATTAAATATCTGTTATTTATTTTGTGACTTGGTTAAAAAGAATAAAAAAAATAAAAAAAATAAAAAGAAATTTTAACTCGGATATTCGCGTTATCAACAACGCTAAAATAAGTAAAATATTAAATAATTTTATTTAATATTTTTATTAAATAAATAGTGATAATTAAAAATAAATTTAATTATTTTTGTGTGTCGGTACCCGTTTTGTGCAGTTTTCAAAACTTTGCGAGGCTGTTTTAGCCCTCTTCTGCTTGTTTTCAAGTCTCGGCTAAAACTAAAAAGTTATCTAAAATGTCGTTTACATCAAATTGCTTTAGGGTCCGAATCGTGAAAACGTGATTTAATAGTTCGTTTTTAATAAATCAACTATGAATTAATATATATATCATTTTTCGTTTTCGAATCAAATAAGTTAAAAAAATTAACTTTGTACTCGAGGTGTGTAATAATAAATATGATTTATTATTGAAATATATTCCGAAAATTTTACCTGTTACGCGGTAATCGTTTTATGTGACAATAAAAGACCAAAAGTCAAAAAGTCAATGTCAGACTCGAAAAGTCAAAGATTTAAAATAGTCCTTTAAAATGTCAAAAATTCTAGGATGTTACACTAGTCTTGGCCGGCCATGGACCCTTAGTGGGCTTATCCATGGGCCTTTGGCCCGGTTAGCTTTATAACTTAACTTAACAATTTACTACGAGCTACGACTAACTATTTTGGTAGTGACCGACACTTTTTCGTATTTCTAACAATCTCCCCCTAAGGGAGGTCACTCCAATTTACAAAAAATTAAACTTAGCATACTATGCTTTCACTTCGGTCTTGAGCTCGTAGTCTTTAACATTAATCGTTAACTTGTGATTTGATGTAGTGATCATTGACTTTTGATGTGAGCTTGTTCCTTTGTCTTGACATGAATGTGATCTTTGAGCTTCTTGAAATCATCATCCAAGCATAATTTGTCGCCATCTTGTAAACTTGGCCATCTCGTGAACTTGTGACTTCTGGACCGACATGCTCATACATTTCTTGATTTGATAATCTTGAAAATCTTTAATAATGCATCTTTCTTGAATTTCTTTAACTTTAACACTTTGTCGCTTCAAGAAGGACGTATGGTATCAGAGTAGCAGAAGTCTTGAAACATGTACTTGAGCTTTTATGATGTCTTTATATTTGTCGGTTGGGTATGAGCATGTGGCTATGAATCTTGTGAGTCAGCTGGAATCAGGTACCTCCATCACCATCTTTAAATATTCCTGAAATAAAATAGTTAGCAATAAAGCAAAAGGACGAATATGGCTTTGTCATTCGCCCGTGTTTGGTTGGAGTAACCTTCAAATCCGTAAGGATCGACCTGTGATCAGATAGATTCGATTTAAGAAGAATCTTCTTGATAGGATTTCCAGCTGGAGTATCGAATCTTTCCAATACATAAGTATCAGATTCATCAAACTCAGCATATTCTCATTATCAGAACGTCTCAAAGCAGACAGCACGATAAGAGTGAACCCACAAGTTACTATCTCACCGATTGAAATAAAAAATTGATTTGAAAATCAATCGACGTGTCACTTGCTAAAGTGTTTTTGTGACACATCGAGAGTGTTAATCATTTCAAAAATTTATCAGCAATAATCAATTCATAACTTGGAACAAGTTTGATTCTTATAGAATCGCACCATCTTATCTTTCTAGTTGTCACAAGTTTGATTCATATAAAATCGCACAAGTCACCTACCATAAGCTTGTTTGATGTTGGCTCAAGCAGGATTTCCATCTTCATAGTGATTGAAATCACCCAGATGTTCTTGTAAAATCACAAGGATAATACGTAGGACTCTTAATATGTTAACTTGTTATTCACATTGTGTGACTTAGAAGGCATGATTTGACAAGTGTCCTAATGAGATATATGGATGATCTCTTTTGGCTTTAGACTCAATAGTGCACTTTGTTTTTAGTTATCAGAGGCTGGAGCAGACTTCCACCTTTTTAATATCAACCAACTCGCAGTGAGAAGGTCGACAGAAATGCGTGTAATATCCGTGAGAAATGAAACAAGAGTCTGTTGAGAGACCTTGAGTGGCTAGGGAGGGTTGTGCAAAGCGTCACTGGGTCCATGACTCTCTTCAATGTCAAACAACATCTTAGTGTTTCCGAAAGATTATGTATTGACCCGGTTTTTGCCTAAGTGTATGGAGGGCTTCTTTCTTTTAACCATTTATCCTTATATTTCTTTTTCATTCTTCAACCCCTTCAATGCTTACTAAGACTTCATAACTAACACCTTGTTAGGTTTGTTCCAGTGTTAGCTCCATCTCAGTCTGCATTATTCTCGATTCTCTCTTTTTCTCCTTTTGTATCATACCTAAGGACTTCTACACTAACTAGTGGATATCCTTGGGTAGATCCCTCCGGTTCTGGTTGGATCATGGGATTTGAATACCTATGCCTAACCAACTTATAACTCCATAAATTTAAGTACATGGTCGGTCTTTAGGGTATTCCATCACAATCGAAACCAAAATCTTATGAAATTCAATCAAAGTGTTTGATATAAATATCAAAAGATTTACACTTTGAGAGTTTTCATCATCACTAAAAGCTCCCCCTTAACATATGCACCGTAATCGTAGTACATGTTAAGAGTTAGAGTGCATTAAGTCCATTTTATATGATCACATGTCAATATAATTTATTCAGTTTAATCACAATTTCTCACTTTATCCAAAATGTTAATCCCTTGATATATTGGATATCAATTGATTAAACATTTGGGGACAAAATGTTACATAATTAGGCTAAGGAACATTTTAATGCTCCCCCCTTAATTTTTAAGGGTATATAAGACTGTGCTGAGTATAATAATTTGAAATTTTTTGAATTTACTGAGAAATTCTTGAAAATTTTATACTCGAACACATCTTATTTTTACCATAAGTCTACACTACATATGTACAAATTCACAAGTTTATTATATACGAAATGACCTTTTCTTTGCAGCAGTCTGAGGTCAGTTCCGTAGAGTCTACCACCGACAAACTTCTCCAAACTCCTCATCATCCTCCTTTCCTTTAGCAGCTTGTTGATGTCCTTGATCATGAAATGAGCTCTTTTCTTTTCCAATGTGCTCCATCTTCTCTTTGGCAAGTATTCCATGTCGATATTCTTGGTAATGTCTTCGAGCGAAGAAAGAAGTCTTGTTAACGTACCATCACTGAACTTGTACAATTCGTCGTAGCGCATCAACCTATTCCTCTTGTATTCGTCGACATAAATGAATCCTTGAGGGTCTTTGTATGGAGTGTACGGGTGCCTTTTTTTAAGATCAGGTCTTGTAGTATCAGGCTTGGTGACGTTGATCTTCTTTTGGTAACTTTCAACTCCAAGTTGAAGGTCCTCGACTCGCTTCTAAATAACCAGACTTCTGGTGAACATCCTTAGAGCTATTGCGAAGTCAGCAACATCATCCCCTGATAGATTTGTGAGCCGATTCTGAACCACAAGAATTAACATATCTTCGATATCATTGATTCAAATTCATGGAAAGTCACCTTCCTTGAATCTGTATAATGCATTATCAGCTCTTCTCACTACAATCTCTTCTAAGTATCCGTATCCATGTTTCCTCATAACCGAGACATGAGTGACTGCCATAATACGCTTTGTCGAATATACATCTCCTCTTGATTGCATGTCTCTTGCAAAAGCATAGAAGGACTTACGTTGTTCTCTCCAATGTGAAATACCCCATAACGCATACTTTTCATAAGCAACCTTAACAGGACTCCATATGTTTGGAACCATGTCTTCAATTCTTGGTAGATCATATTTCGCGGCCTTTGTCTTTGTAGTAGACGACGTGTATGTCATAGTCGAGATTCCTCCTTGAAGATTCTTGAGATCATTGTTGATGAAGAATTCGAATGGTACTCTTTGACGTTTTCCACGCGTTATTAAAGGAAGGGGTTTGGAAAGATCAAATGGATAGTCACCACCTTCAGGATTTTCCCAATCAAGCTTTTTTGAGAGAGCCTTATAGCATTCTTCAAAGTCGTATTCTAATTCAGCATAATTAGAGCTTGTGCCTTTGAGTAGTCTGAATGCTGGTCCTAGTAGTATTTCTTAAGTTAAATTCTCAATTTTCAAGCCATTCAAGATGTATCCAAAGAATTCTATCGGAGTGCTCATTAATTCATCAAAGTTCTTTAACAATTTATCAGTAGGATTGGAAGCTGCTAGATTCATCAACCACGTTTGAGTTGGACCTTCCTTAGTCGTCTTGCCAACATTCCAGTCTGGGTCAGTGGGTTCTTGAGGTGGTGTAGGTTTCTTGAACCAGTCACGTCTAGAAGCAGTCTTATCCCTTGGTTCATCTTCATTATCACCCACATTCCCTGCCTGATCTTGTGGCATGTCTGAATCCGCAACCTCGAACACTGGTTCCTCTGATTGAACAGACTTTCCAGTAGATTTTGGTTAAGAATTGGTGCCTTTGGAGGAGCCAGACGTAGAATCTTTCTTTTTCGGACCAGTGGTTGGTTCAACATCTTTGCTTGTCTTTCTCTTCTTTAACCCTCGGTATGATCCAGCAGAAGCAGCCTCATAAGTAGATTGTGGTTGAGAAGACACCTTCGCTAGAGTAACTTCATCACGTGATTCTTTAATCAACTTTTCAATCACAGGTGGAGCGAAGTTAGACACTTCCTGGGGCAGAATCTGAGGCAGCTGATCTTTTACTTGTTCTTTGATTCTTGCTGTGAGAGACTCTGAAAGGAAGTTCATGAATTCTTGTCTGGTTTCTCCCAACCTTGTGTCTAGATGACTGTCAACTAAAGATGTCACTTGAGTGTGTAGAGGGTCTTTCTTAAGATCAGCAACTTCTTTTTCCAATGCTGTGATTCTATCGTTGAATCGAAAGACTGATGAGAAATCAGGAAGATTAGATAGAGGATTTGTAGTTTCAATTGTCGGCGGTGGAGTGGGTGTTGCTTGAATTGGTGTAGGAGTGAAGGTGTGTGATGATTTAGGAATGTTTGTGAATACCGGTGATGATTCAGGGATAACTGAAACTGGTATTGTAAGGAGAGTGGGTGCTTGAGTTCTAGGGACTTCATGGTGGACATGAACATCTAGTAGAGACACTATTTCTGCATCAGTTTGAGGAATATCTGAAAAATTTAGGAATTTAGATGCCAAGTCGGATGAGCGAGAAGAACTAGTAACAGGGACTTCTGTCTTCTTCGGAACAGTAGAAATTGTCACATGGGCATCTTCAACAACTTGTTCTTGAGTAGTCTCTAAATTTTCATTCCCTTGTTGAGCTTCAGTCATTTCAGTATCATTACCCTCACCTTGAACAATTCCTGTAGCAGTCTCAGTGGGTTCTTCTAATCTTGCATCTGCATCATCATCAAATTGGTCGGTAGTATCATCCATTCCTTGTTCTTCATCACTTTTCATCTCATCATCTTCAGATTCATTTTCTTGATCAAACTCTATTCTTGCTCTTCACTTTCATTCTCTTGCTTACTGCTTTCATCACTTGATTCTTGTTCATTGTTGTTGTCGTCTTCATCATTTCCCCAAGACTCAGATTCACTCTCAGAAGAGTCATCATTGGTCACATCGGGAACCCCTGGTTTATCACCAGTTCCTTCACTTGTGACAGTAGGTGTGATCTTTTCAACACTTGGTGGTTTCTCGGCAACCGTACCAGAACCACTAGGATGAGTCTTGTGAAAGTCCCTTAAGCTTTTCTTTCTTACTTCCTTCATTTGAGCTTTTTCAGACAAAGCTACTTCAGACAGCAGCTCTATTCCTTTTCCATGAGCTACATCCACCTTTTCTTTTTCCTTTCTTTTTGACTTTGTTTCCACAGGAGGCTCTCTGATGACGATACCTGTTGCTGGCTTAGAAGCAGACTTTTTGGCAGGTGTCTTCAATCTTTTGCCCTTTTTGACAGGTTCTTCATCTCCAGGGACTAGCTCACTTTCCTTCTTGGATGGAGAGGCTTTCTTGAATTTTCTAGCAACCTTGGGAGGCACCTCACCTGTAGCATAGCCAAGATAAGTCTTGTACGCTTTACTTTCCTTCATCTCTGGACTTGTCAAACATTCAGGTAGAACTGCTCCATAGATCTGGGATGCTTCTTTTCTTGAAACAAATCTTAAGGTGTTAATCAAGTAGTCATCTTTGGAGGTGTGCATCCCAATTCTGTTTCTCCAGGAAAGTGACTTTTCTTGAATAAGGAAGTGGTGAATGATAACTTTGGTGAAACGAGGGTAGTACATCTTTTCTTGCTTTTTGTAAACTTTGTTGTCAATCTGATAGGTGAAGTCTTCCCAGAGTAGTTCCACATAGTCTACATACTTCTGATGGTACATGCCCCAAAGGATTTGTGCTCGGGAAAGACAAAGTTTGTCAAGTCCACTAGTCTTTCCAGATAGGCTTCTGTTGATTATAGCAGCAAAAGTTCTCCACGGTTGATGCATCTGATCGATAACAACATCATTGAGTGAATTGATAACCCCAGTATGACCGAGATCTCTTAAGAAAGATATAGTGTCTTCTTCAGAAGGAAGAGCATCAAAGTCACGACTAGGTACTCTTGGGCAAATCTGAAAGATATCTCTGAAGACTTCCAAGGTAAGCTTGAATCGTTTCTTCTTATCAATCTTGAATCTGTAGAAGTCGTCATGCTTGTATATGCAATTCCAGAATTGATGCATATACACTTCAGGGACATCAGCAGTGATGAGAAATGCAGGATAGCATGGAGTGAGTGCAAGTGCATCCAGAACAACTTGAAATGTTTCCTCTTTTGGTTTCAATCCACGAGGGATTCTTCCATTGCATTTTCCAATGTCAAGTCGATTCTCTTTGGGAACAAGTTCAAGGTCAAGCTTGGTTTGTTGAGCAGTGATGGAAGTCATGATTCTGCTAAGAGTTGTCACATACAGTTTATATACAAGCAAATATATACAATACTGATAGACAATCTAGATCATGATTCAAGATTATTGATGCAAGACAGGGTTTACAACAGGGGATCAGGCAAACAAATACAAGGCAACAAATTGATACACCTACACACAATGCAAAGAACTGATACACATGTAACTAGGATACACACACAGACATATAACACATAGACCATAGGCAAACTAATGAAATCAAGGAACACCTTAAGATTTCTAAGGAAAAATTATACTAACTTCATTCACTATATGACAAGATAGGGTTAATTACACTTAGATCAATTTATAAGGTTCGAATGGCCATAGATTACGAGATTATTCAATTAGAAAAAATCCAGTATAGATGCTTATTTAATGTTGTATAGATCGCCTGTTAAAAACAGTGTGTATGATCGCCTATTATTAATAAGATATGTATAGATCGCCTGTGTTATGGATGCATGTATAGATCGCCTGAGATAATCATGTGTATAGATCGCCTACGTAGTCTTGAGTATAGATCGCCTGTTTAATGTCTTAAGTATAGATCGCCTTTGTTAATTTTCTGTATTGATCGCCTGTGAAAAACCTTTTACGTATATTTTTTTATTTTTTATTTTTTTTTTTTTTTTTTTTTGATCGCCATTCACAACATTTTCATAGCAATTTTTTACCCTTTTAGGCATCTAACTTTACTCAAACATGATCATATAGCATCAATCTATCATTCTAACATCTTTAAATCACAATTTAACCATAGATATCTTGATTTAAGCCACGTTCGAGCCTCATGAACTCGAAAACTCATAAATTTCAAGATTTAGCATGTAAGCATGTAACCAATCACTCAAATACACTTACACAGTCTTTATAATACTTCTTAAACCCAAACCCATGATTATTTTCAAGTTTTGCCCGTTATTTAACTATTTCGATATCAAGAATCGAACGAATCCCACGAAGGAGTTAACCCCATCAAAAACCATTTTGGCCACAACAACTAGACCCTTAATAGACCAAAACCCCTCAAACAATTTAACTTTTCATCCACCTTTTAAAGTGTTTTCATGTTAAGTCATTTTTAGGGTTTTTCGAGTTATAATCCACGGTTTGGTCAGATATATGGGTATTGTATCATTCAAACGTGTGTACCTTAAGATTCAAACGAGAATAGAGCGATTTCTTGAAGTCTTGAAAATCAATAATGGAAGGTTTTAGAGTTTATGTGTTGTTCGAGTGAGAGAGAGAGACGGGGCAAAGAAAGAAAAGGGTAAATATGTTTAAAACTTTTTAGTTTTGGCATAGATGCTCCCTGAGGTATAATGGTGTTTCTAATTTCCTTTCAAATTTTTCCTAAGGCAAACTAAGTTTCCCAAATTGCAAAACTAGCCCCTAAAGATTAAGTATCAAGAAACAGTCTCACATTTTGCATTAATACCCCCCATCAAGATTAAACATATAGCAGATAAAGCTTGATTGAGTTAAACTTAATCAACTCCCCTTTAATTATTCACCCGAAACCAATAAAATCTTTTTTGATTGACACTTTATTAATTATGAAGAAGATAATTTTGACAGTTTCTCCCCCTCAAATAATGACCCGTTTTCTAGTTAAAGAGCTATAGTCGTTATTTGATGGTTCAAAATTGTCTTAGAAAAATGATGATCTGTTGAATCTGAAAGATGATTATTATATATTTTGAAAATCAACACCCAAGAAAATAAGATTTCTCTTATTTTGACACATAAGCGCACTGACACGTACACTTACGGATTATAAGAAGCACGGGTTGTGATGCAAAGTAATCCACCAAGCCCTTAGCATGGTCTTAAGTAGTCCATACCGAGAAATAAAATTCCGTTGAGAGGTCAAGTTGTCTTTTTGACGACATACTTGCCTTAAAGATGATGACCGGGTTACTATCGGAAATAATAGCAAACCATTTTGGCATGTTTTGAAAACTTTTGAAACTTCTGCTCGAACTTCATTTACAGCCTCGTATCATTATTGAATGACATTTCTAAGGCCGTAAATGTTATCGATTTTCAGAAGACATGCCAGAGATACATATTTTTATATTTTTCTGATTTTTTAATTTTTTCTTTTGTTTTTGAAAAAGTTTATAAAAAATGAAACTCTTTTTGTGTTTTTATGTTTTCATATATACATATATGCAGGATATGAGTTACCACCATTTCTCGTCCGTTTCCTCTACCAGACATTTCAACGTTTCTGGAGACATGCTTTTCATACCAAGCTTATCGATCAAGAAGTTAAATCTCTCTCGAGGCAAAGGTTTAGTAAAGATGTCAGCCAGTTGGTATTCAGTCCGGACAAAGTATAGCTCCACGATTCCATTCTCCACTTGCTCCTTTATGAAATGGTAGCGAATATCAATGTGCTTAGCTCTTGAATGTTGAACATTGTTGTAGCATAAAGCAATCGCACTCTTGTTGTCGCAGTACAGAGGGATCTTAGTGAATTGAAAGCCATAATCTGTTACGTGTGAACGCATCAAAAGGATTTGTGGGCAACACCTAGATAAGGGAATATATTCGGCCTCTGTACTCGATATAGCAGTGCTCTTTTGCTTCTTTGATGACCAACTAACAAGTTTGTCACCTAAGAACCGAGTTCTTCCCGATGTACTACGTCTAGTGTCCTGACACCCCGCGTGATTGGCATCTACATTAGCTGTGAGTGACATGTCGGTATCTTTCGAGTACCATAGACCCATGTGAATGGTTCCGTTAAGGTATCTAAAGATCCGTTTCACCGCTAGTAGGTGCTTTTCGGTAGGCTTAGCCTAATACCGAGCACATAAGCAGACATCATAGTTAAGGTCAGGTCTACTGGATGTAAGATACATTAAGGATCCAATCATGCCACGGTAAAGTGTAGTATCAACTGGTTTCCCCTGTAGATCTTCATCCAGTTTCTTGTTTTCAATCATGGGTGTGTCGACAGAATCAGTAGAATGTAAACCATAATTTTTAACAATTTCATAAGCATATTTAGATTGGTTTATAAAGATGCCTCTAAGACTTTGAGATATTGGTAATCCTAAAAAAATGACATTTGCCCCATCATCGACATCTTGAACTTATTGGTCATCTGATTAGCAAACTCATTGCACATGGCAGTATTAGTTGATGCAAATATTATATCGTCAACATAAATTTGTACCAGTAATATGTCGTTTCCAATATGCCGTGTGAAGAGTGTTGGATTAACTACACCTTTGGCAAATTGTTGAGAGATAAGGAAGCTTGATAGCATATCATACCATGCACGTGGTGCTTGTTTAAGACCATAAAGAGCCTTTTTAAGCTTGTACACATGCGATGGGATGTCCTGATCAATAAATCCTTCTGGTTGAGAAACGTAGACCTCTTCTTTGAGCTCGCCATTCAAGAAAGCAGTTTTGACGTCCATTTGGTAGATTGTCATATTCTTGTAAGCGACATTAGCTACGAAGGCCTCTATTCTAGCAACCGGTGCAAATGATTCCTCAAAATCGACACCCTCTTCTTGTCTGAATCCTTGAGCAACTAGTCGAGCCTTATTCTTTAGTACCCCACCAGATTCATCTATTTTGACCTTATAAATCCATTTGAGTTTGATTAAGAACACGTTATCTGGACACGGCACCAATTTCCAAACTTCAAGTCTTTCAAATTCATTAATTTCTTCTTACATTGCATCTATCTATGACGGTTCAGTCATTGCTTGTTTGAAGTTCTTGGGTTCTACTGAAGTAAGGAAGGCATCAAAATAACACTACATGGCATCAGTTTCAAGTTGCTTCCTTGTAGATATAGAGCGAGAAGGATCACCGATCACGTTTGCTATAGGACGATCCTTAGTCCATCTACCAAGGTGTTCAAATGGAGTGTGGATTTGTCTCACATTAGATGATGATCCTTGAGGAGTCGAGTCTTTATTAGGAGATTCGTTAAGTGGATCATCATGAAATGTTGGTGTTTTTGTTGATTCTTCAAAACCTTAAGAAATGATTGGAGACTGTTCATGTTCTTGTGATGAAGGAATACTTGTTGATGGAGCATCCTGGTCAATGGAAGTTCACACAGGAGAATCAGCTAATACTTCAGCTCTTAAAGTAGCAACTTCTTGAATTGGAGAAACAGCAATTGGTGGAGGCTTAAAGTATTCATCGAACATTGGTTGAAACAAAAGATCCCAATCATCTCTTTTTGGTGGAATACAAGGTTGTTGAGAAATAGGGTTTGGAACGAGTCCTATACTAGATGTAGTAGGAGTCATATAATGAAGCCCGGGTCTTGAACTGAATTGTTGAGAAGCCATTGCTGTTAGCTCATCGAACGTTACATGGATTATTTCAGTAATTATCCGGTTTCTTCTGTTGTAGATTCTAAACGCTTTCTTTGTAGGCGCGTAACCAACGAAAATCCCAATGTCTGCTTTTGCATCAAATTTTCCCAAATCCTCATGGTTATTGGTAGGATAACAAAGTGAACCAAAGACATGAAAGAATGGTAAGTCCAGTTTCTTGTCTTGCATAAGTCGTCTGGAGTTTTGTTGTATGAGAGGCGTATTAAAGAAGGGTTTTGGGTATAACAAGCTGTATTGATATCTTCGGCCCAGAGAAATAATGGAGCTTTAGAAAAGATTAGCATTGTTCTAGCAGCTTCAACAAGAGTCCGATTTCGCCTTTCGACAACACCGTTCTGACCGTTTTGCTGAGGAGTAAGAGCTACAAAGGTTTGATGCGAGATGCCAACATTTTCAAAACCAATCAGAATTGTGTACAGATTGAAAAATTCAGTTCATTATCTTTTTAAAACATTCCAGACAGTTGGCTTTCAAACGAACCTTGAATATTTTTTGATGCATTTGATGAAGGCCCGCCGCAGGTGCTTCAACTGCTTGTCATCAAAATATAAGCCAGTTAAATCTTGAGGAGTAATCGACTATCACTAAGATATACCTTTTCCCGTTAATACTAGACACACGCATCGGGCCACATAAATCCATATGCAAAAGATATAGTTTCTCTTGGTTTAGTGTCTTTAGCTTTGGGTTGATGAGAGGTTTTCTTGCTTTTCCCTAATGCATATGCTGAACACAAATGATCTTTCTAAAATTTAAGACCTAGAATTCTCTTGCATCGATCCGGTCCTATAGCTACTTATTCAAAGTACCGAAGTTAAGATGAGATAACCGACGATGCCATAACCAGCTCTTAGTCTTTGACGCTTTAGATAGAAGACAGATTGGAGATGACTTAAGCATGTCATCAAGAGAAATTGTGTATAAATTTGTGTCACGGGACAACAAAAAACAAGTTATGACGAAGTCCCTCAATGTAGTAAACCCTTGAGATAATAACGTTTCCTAGCCGATAGTCACCATACCCCATAATCCTTGCAATTTGGTCATTCCCGAATCTAACAGTACCCAAAAATTTACTAACAAAGTTCATGAGCTAAGAGCGATTCCCTGTCATGTGTTTCGAACATCTAGAGTCTAGATACCAGAGTACAATCTGGATAACCTGTCATGACAAGAGAAGAAGATGATGGAATATCTGTAGCATCGGATCCTCAAGTTTGATTGGGTTCCGAGTGGTTTGCATTCTTATATTCTACAATCTTAGCTTTTTTACTCAAACCTATATTTTTAACATTTTGGGTTTCTTGCTATAGACTTTTAACTCTAGTTTTTGTATATCATCTGAGTGGAAAGTGGTTTACTTAGAGGCGCATCCTAGTGGGTAGTTTAAAACTAACGTTAGTATTGAGGTGAACCAATTAAAGGGCACGAGTTACCACTAAGTGAAAGTTTTGCCTGTTGGTTTCCACTTAAATCCTACTTCAGTGAATACATGACCCGTAGGTTTCCAAATATTTTGCTTTTTATGTTTCATAGTAGAATTAGCATGGTTATTCCCATTTTTCACAAGATCAAGAAGACATTTATCATGAACACCATCAAACACGGATTTATTACAAGTAGCATAGAGAATATCAGAATTCGCATTTGACAGAGATTGCTTAACATCAACATCACAAACAGGTTTAATGATAAGTGCTTAATTACACATATCTTTTACCTCTAAAAACGAGCTTAAATGACCAAAAACAGACAAAAACTGCCAAATATATGTTTGTTTTGCATTTGTATTGTGCAGGAAGTGGATATCAACAAAAAGACAGAAAACCAAGCCAAAATGACAAAACTGAGCAAGTGGAATGGAAAAGACTGTGCCCCAAAATCAAGGCCAAAGTCCAAAAATTACAAAGTCAGAGTCAATACTGAAGAATCATCAGTCAAACAAACGGAGCCGGAACTGAAGAATACTATTGAATGCAATCTTAAACCCATCTGATTTGCCGGGGAAAGCCCATATGTATATCTATGAAGACTGAGAAGACCAAATGGGCCCTCAATCATTACAACCAGCCCATTTGTGTGCAATTGACAAAGACTGTGAAGACTTTGAAGGCCCAATCCTAGCCCAGTTACAGCCAATCTCAGCCATTGTACACACAAAACCCACTTCATAACCTTATTGGGCTTGAAAAAGCCCAATAACCAAACCTGTACCTTATTGGGCCCAGACACACTCAATTGGGCCCAATACAAGCCCAAAAGCCCAACAACAAAACCCAAGCCCAACAAAAGCCCATTAATCCTTTTTACAAAACTTTAGGGACTAAAGTTGTCATTTTTTAAAGTGTTTTATAAAAGAAAAGTGGTAAAATAAAGAGAAGGACTAAAACTGCCAAATGGCAATTTTCTTTTTATAAATAAAACACAAGGGCTGTTTTGCAAATTTTCCAAATCTTTTTATTCTTTTGTTATAAAAACGACAAGGACCATTATTGTCACTTTCTAAACCTATTTTCAAACTAAAAAAGCTTAAAAAAAGAAATGAAAAGAGAGAGAGAGTTGAGGGACCATTAGTGCATCTTTTCCATAGATTACTTTTAAACCTGCAACCACCTTGTACCCTCAACCCGTTTACCGCCAAAACCCAAACCCCCTCCCCCATGGTTTACAAGGCCAAACCACCTCCCTAGTACACTTCCCTGTACCCCTAACCCATTTCCCCACAACCCATTACCCCTATAACCCTTCCCACTTGGAAATCACACAACCCGAAGACCTTCAATGGTGAGATTGAGATGAAGAGAAGCAAACGAAGGGCTAGGATTGCTTTGAAGAGTTTCTACACTCCACAGCAAACACAACCCATGAGCCAGAAAGGCTTTGAGCTGCTATAAAAGAAGAAAGAGCAAGCCGAAGACAAAACACCATTTTTACATCCCGTTTTTACTTTTTTAGTGTAAAATTTAATCAAGTTTGCTTTAAGATTATTGTATTCAGTTTATTTAAAGCTTGTGTTGTATTATTTCCAGTTTTAATAAAAGATAAGTTTTTTTTTGTGTTATTACATTTCTCAAAATTTAAAGTGTAAGTTAAGCTTTCAATTCTGTTTAAACTTGCATAAACATGTATAAAAGTTGTTAAGTTCAACTTAATAACTTTTATCTTACCCCTTTACTTCATTTGAAAAAGGCTAAAAAGCCCAATTTATAAATTAAGTGAGTGGTTGGTTTAAGCCTTAAAATGGGTCAATGGGAATTGCATGGGTCAAGTGCACTCACCACCTATGGCTGAGTGTGGGGGTATAATTAAGCCACTTAAATCCACCATTTTTAGATTTAAAATAAGTTTTTAAGTGCCTTTATGTATACTGTCAAATTGTAATAAGCCCTAATTAACTAAGTGTGCTCAAGCAGCTTATGCAGCTTAAGCGACACTATTGTTGTGCTTTTTTGTATGTTGTTTCTAGCCATTTACCCACCCCTTGTCCTGTCATTGTGACACACCAAGTTTGAGTCAAAAAGTGTATGTAATGCAATTTTAGAAGTATGCATTTTTAAAGGCCCCATAATCAAGGCAGTTTAAAGTACCATTAGAAGCCCAATCTTTGAGAATAAGCTCATTGACCACCCCTTTTTATCTGTTTGTGATTGATTTTAGGTAATAAGCCCTTGAGAGCTTATTGCATAAGCTCAAAAAGCCCCCTTGTTCACTGTGTTGCCTTCCCCTGGTGCTAAGCACCATAATTACTAGCTCTTTTTATTAGCTATTTTGTATTAAGTCTCTTAGCTCTTAGTTATTTTAGGCTTTTATATGTAGCTTATTACTAGTTCTTTAAGTCCCCAAAATCTTATAGCTTATCTCACCCTTTAGCTTAGCTTATTTAGGCCTTAAAGTTCCCTTTTTTCTGTTTTTTATAATAATCTGTCAATATAGCTTGTAGCTTTTTCAGCTTATTTTAGGTCTTATTCTAGGGCCCCTTAGCTTATTTTATATTTTTTTTTTGTTTTTTTGTTTGTTGTGGGGGGGGGGGGGGGGGGGGGGGGGGGGGGGGGGTTTAAGAAGCCCTTAGGAATATCTATTTTGCCCCTAGTTTCTAGCTTATTTGTTGGCTTAAATCCCAAAAAAGCCAAGAAAATCAAGCCAATAAGCTTATATAGCTTCGGCAGCCCCATTAAGCCACTTTTCATCGTTGATTAAGTTAACTTCAAGCCTTATGCACCTTTTAAGAAAAATCCTCCCCTATAGATCCCCTTTACAACTTTGGCTTCTTTGGCTTATTTGATAATAAACGACTATTGGACTTAATTTGTAATCGGGGTCCACTTCAGGGACCATTTGTGTAATTTTTTCTTTTACAGTTATAATTGTTAGTCCCTGTGGTTAACTACCCTGTTACTTCGTTAGTCCCTTTTCCCTTTTCCCTGTTAGTCCTTTTGTTTTAACAGCAGTTAACTTTAGTTAGTTTATTTAATTTAATTAATTAAATTAGGTTTAAAATTAATTATTTTTAATTACTTTTTAATTTAGTCAGAAAAATTTGGTTGGGCATTTTTATATTTTAGAATTGTTACTTTTTCTTTATTTTAATTTTTATATTTTTTTTAAATTTTTATAACTTTTATTTTTTTTGCTTTTCTCTATTTTCCTTTAGTTTTAATTAAATTATTAAATCTTTAAAAATTTCATAAAAAATCCCAAAATTAATAAAAAAATATTTTTCTTTTTTTAACAAAAATTTTCTTTAGTCATTTAGTTGTCTAGAAAAAATATATAGATCTTAAGTATAATCTTAATTTTTCTCAAATTTCAGTCTTAGACCCGTTTTACCGGGTGCGTTGTACCGTTTCTTTTCGTTTTACATTCAAACGACCTCCGTTTTATTCTAGTTTTTTATTTTTTAAATTAAGTTTATTAGAATTTTAATTTGTATTTTTAATTTACTTTAGCATTTAGTTCTAGTTTTCTTTATTTTTCAAATTAAGTTAATTAGAATTTAATTTTGATTTTTAATTTAATTTAGCATTTATTTTCTTAATTTTTAGTATTTAAGTTTCCCGATACCTGATTCTGTTCCCCGTATTTTAGTATAGATTTAATTTTAGGATTTCCCTATAACTAATTTTGTTTCCCGTAGATTAAATTAGGTTTTATTTAATTAATTTTAGTTGTAATTATATCAGTGTTTCCATCATATATTCTTCATCATTCAATTTCTCATCAAACCAGGATAACTTTCAATTGCAGCCTCGTTGGGACATACGACCCGGGAATATCTCTTCCGGAATCTTTTTATCATTGATTCTCTCTTATATATTTTATTTCTAAGTAGGTCTTGACTTTTTCCCTTTGTCAAGGGTGAAGAGTTTGGATTTGCCTAGTATTTTATATACTATCAGACGAATCAATTTTTGGCGCCGCTGCCGGGGAGGCATTTGCTACGATTTTTATCCAACTTTGATCTGAACTTGTCTTATTATTAATATTATTATTAAAAACACCAAAAATATTTTTCTTTTCTTTTTATTAGACATATCATATAAAATATTAATAAAAAGCCACAAAAAAAAAAAAAAAAAAAAAAAAAAAAAAAAAAAAAATTGTCATCAAAAATTAAAAATTCTCAATTGGTAAAATACCAAAATATAATATTCTCCACTGAGGTATTATCATAATAAGTTCCGGTGAACTACTGAGTTCCCAATCGAACCAAAGATTTAAAACTTGCCTTCTGTGTCACTTACGATATACGGCTCACCTCATTCTGATTAACAAACTATAAAGTGGGTATAAGGAGGGTTGTTCCTAGGAACTACGACCCGAAAGGAGAAATAAGCTTCGCGCTATTCCTACTCCTCCGGTTCTACTGTGCGTTTTTCATTATAAGAGCTTACCGATGTAGTAAGATCACGATTAGTTGGCTTAAGTTCTCTTATTCTTGATTTAGTCCAATTGTGAATTATGTTGTTAATAAATCCGGGAAGGAAATAAACAAAAATATTTCTTCTTTTTCCTCTTAACTGTTTAATTCTTTTCTATGTTCCCTCTTATTTGTTTAATTCTGATGGAGTCTTATCTCTGTTTTGAATGTGTAGGGTGTGGACAACCGACGGATAACTCTTATTGTTATTCGTGCACGTGCCAACAGTGCGGTTGTCGTCTCATTGATGGAGTTTGTCTTAGTTGTACTTATGGAAATGGAAATCAAATCGATTTTTCAACTCCGTACTCTTTTGATCAATCTCCAAGTTTCTCTCACCACCCACACACATATAAGCAAATCTTGTGTGAATTTTGCGGGAACGATACTCAATATTGTCACTGCTGTACACCTCAAAGCCAGTTTATCTATCCAGAGCCGGATTACAGCCTTGATTTCAATTCCCCGCAAGATTTGCATAATCTTCAACAGCAAAATCTTTGCTGTGAAAATTGTAGGGGTCCTCATGCGACTATTGAATGTCAACCGATGAGTCAAAACTCTCATTCTTTCGGTTTTGACCAACTTCAAACCCCGCAATTTTCCGTCAATCATCAACCTCCTCAACCAATGAGCATGGATGCTTTGCAAGCACAAGAGGACCTAATGAAATCGATTGAAAGCTTTCTCAAAAAGCTTTAATGTTTATCTCTTTTGGGAAAACGCCCTAAGGTTCTATTGCATGCTTGGGACAACTTTTTTTAATTTAAGCACGCTCAATCCGAGGAAGTGCAAGAATTTGCTTAGGCAACTTGTTCAAAGAGGTGAAAATCATATAAGTGACGAGCTATTTGAGTACCATCAATACTCCGGCTTGGAATCGCCCCTCGGTCTACGGTGATATGATGATGTGACGAGTCTATACCATTGCATCACACCCGAATCGCCAACCAAAGAGCCCGTTAACTCTTCTAAGTTTGGGGGTACGAGCATCTTGACACTATTTCCGGCATCGGAGATCGGACGATTCATAAAGTTATATGTGTCGAGAACATTCGTCCCAACCTCCATTGAGTTCGAGGGATTTTTCCGCGATGAGTGTGATTGCCTCCATATGATGATTCTTCAAAGAATCAAGATTTATTTCTCCAACCCTTATTCGATATCGTTGAGATTTTACCTTAAGTGACGAGTACATTTTCCGAGGAAGGACATTCCAAAAGAGAATTTATCATTTTCTCTATAATCCTCTCTTTGATCTTGATGAAGAAATTGCTTCGACTAAGGTAGATCGAATTTATGATGAGGTGCTGGAAGGCATCCATTCAATTCCACCGGGAATTGATTCTTTTGATGCTGAATCTGATCTTGTAGAATCCGTGCTAAATCAAGACATTTCGATTGATTCTTCTCCTAAGATCGATTCTCTTTTCCAAATTGGAGTTCGCGGTGAACTCATCCATTCGAAATCATTCCACCACAAATTGAGGAAGTTGAATTTGAACCCGGATAGGTGATATTCTTGTTTTTGGAAGTTGCTTTCGATAACTCTTCTCCCGACTCCGGAAAGCTCTTCCAAGCAATTTCTATTGCTATCGAATCCAATTTTGGATATCTCCCTCCTTTCTAATATTCCCCGTTTGCGGATAAGACTCTCTTATGGAGGAGATTGAACTTGTGTCTCAGTTTTGATGATCTGTACAATAATCTAAGAGTTTTTGAGAGTGATATAAAAGGCTCTACTGCATCATCTTCTAGTCCACAAAATGTAGCATTTGTCTCTGAAAATACCAGCAGTACTAATGATGTTAGTACCGCTTATAGTGTTCCCAATCTTTCTGGTCAAAACTCAATGTATGAACAAACTTCATCATACTCATTACTTGCTAATCAATCAAGTTGCCCTCAACTGGATCATGAGGACTTGGAACAGATTGATGAATATGATCTTGAAGAAATGGACTTGAAGTGGCAAGTGGCCATGATCTCAATGAGAATGAAAAAGTTTTACAAGAAGACTGGTAGAAAGCTACAATTTGATGCAAAAGAACCTGTTGGCTTTGATAAAACCAAAGTGGAATGCTACAATTGCCACAAAACAGGGCATTTTGCTAGAGAGTGTAGAATCAAGGGAACTCAAGATAACAGGAGGAGGGATGCATGGAATTCTGGAAACAAGGATGGGAGCAGAACTGGACAGAAGGAGGATTCTAAAGCATTGGTGACAATTGATGGAGAAGGTGTAGATTGGACAAATCATTCAGAAGATGAAGATTATGCTTTGATGGCTTGCAACAGCTCAGACTCAGACACAGAGGTAATTTCTAAATTCTTGTTCAACTAGTGTAAAAGGTCTTATGCTAACCTAAAAACTCTAGCTGTCCTTAGGAGTAAACAATTAAGTGATGTAGCATTAGAAATAAAGGCATTATTCTCAAGGTCTTAGAAAGATTGTAGCACAGTTAGTTGTCATCAACAAGGTCACTTTTGGTTATGAATAAAAGATATGTTTATGAAAATAGATTTAGATGATAACAGATGTTCTCACATACCATAAGAAATTGTTGCCAGAAGCTCAAAAAGAAAAAGATGATTTAAAAGCTAAAGTAGAAAAATGGCACCATTCCTCTAAGAATCTTGGTAAACTGCTAAATTCTGAGATGAGTGTCCTCTGATTTAATTAGGCGTTGGGTATCGGTGTGATCACAGATATAATAGCATTTGAAGTTATGAAAATGAGGTTTTACAAAGTGTATTTAAGGGTAAGGAAAGTGATTTTGATAATCCACCTTTAAATGATAGGCTTGTTAAAACAGGTGAAATGCTGATGATACCACCTTACCCATGATTAGGGAATTAATGCTTAAGGAAAACTGTTGTAGAAATAGTGTTTCTAGGTTTACCTATGGTCCCAACACTGACTCAACCTAGTGAAATCTTGAATCCAACAAGTGAATTTGAATTGTGAATCTAACATTAGTACAGAACCCTCTGAATTAGTGTCTGAACCAGTTATCAATGAATCTAATGTAGAATACGTTCAACCTAAGATCTGTCTGATGCTCTATCATTGAGGTGTTATAATCAAATAGTGAAGATGAGTGTGTGGCTATACCAACAAAACAACAAGAAACACCTAGTTTTGCTAACCAGCAAGTAAAAACTCCTAGGGAAAATGTTAAGAGTCAGTTCACACATAGTCAAAAACCTAAGGTTAACAAGAAAGAGTTGGGGTATGGGTTTCCTGCTAGAGCATTATGTTTGTTTCGTGGTTGTTTTAGTCATTAATAAGGAGATTATGATTATCATGAAAAGAGGATGGCTAAGATAGTTGAAATAAACAAACAAAAAGCATGGCTAAGGGTAATGCAGTTCAGGGTGAGAGTAAACTTAAATATGGAAAAAATGTGCAAAGAGAAATATACAAAACCAATTGGTTCCTACAGCAGTACTATCTAGAACTGGAAAATTCCAGTTTTTACTGCTTAGAAGCCAGCTAGTACTAACATTTTTAGTACTGCTATGCAAAGTTTTAATAGACAGTCAGTACTAACTACTACTGCCATGAAAGTTAATACTTTTCAGCCCAATATGAATAGAGTTAGACCAACAAATGTTTTTCAAAAAACTCATTCAAGGCCTTTCAACAAAAGACAAACAGGACTTAGAAAGATTTTTCAAAACAAAAAAAGTTAATACTGTTAGGGTACAATACTGTTAGTACTGTTAGGGAAAAAGGGAAATTGCTGGTTAAGCCCTCAGCAGTTTGTAATGGAGAGAACCACAAAGCATACAAACTGGTATATAATTCTCCAAAATTACAATGGTGGATCCAATCTTAGAATAGAAACAGTGACACTTCAAAGTGCCATGATAAGTGCTTAATACACATATCTTTTTACTCTAAAAACGAGCTTAAATGACAAAAACAGACAAAAACTGCCCAAATTATTTGTTTGTTTTGCAATTGTATTGAGCAGGAAAGTGGATATCAAACAAAAGACAGTAAACCCAAGCCAACAATGAAACAAAAATGAGAATGAATGAAAGGGAACTGTGCAAAATCAAGGCCAAAAATGCCCAAAGTCAGGTCAATATCAGAAGAATCAGCAGTCATACCGGGAGCCGGAACTGAAGGAATACTGTTGATGCAATCTTACCCATCTGATGGCCGGGAAAGCCCTATAGTATTAATTGAAGACTGTGAGACCAAAAGGCCCTCAATCAATTACAACAGCCCATTTGTGTGCAATTGACAAAGACTGTGAAGACTTTGAAGGCCCAATCCTAGCCCAGTTACAGCCAATCTCAGCCATTGTACACACAAAACCCACTTCATAACCTTATTGGGCTTGAAAAAGCCCAATAACCTCACCTAAACCTTATTGGGCCCAAACCCAAACCCAAACCCAAACCCAATGGGCCCAATACAAACCCAATGGGCCCAATAACAACCCAATGGGCCCAATAACAACCCAATAGCCCAAACACAAAACCCAAGCCCAAATAAGGCCCATTAATCTTTTTTATAAAACTTTAGGGGCTAAATTGTCATTTTTAAAAGTGTTTTATAAAGAAAAATGGAAAAATAATAGACAAGTACTAAACTGCCAAATACCATAAACTTATAATCTTATTAAAAAGCGAGGGTCCCAATTCTGGCAATTTTCCAAACTCTTTTTTTTTTATTTCTTTTATTATACAAAACAGAGGGACTAGTATGTGTTATTTTAGAAACTGTTTATAACTACAAAGGGTTTGGAAAATGAAATGAAAAGAAAGAAAGAGCAAGACCAAATGTGTCATTTCCAAACCTGTGTTATAAAACCTACCCGGCTTAAAAATTAAATGAAAAGAGAAGTAAGAGAGGGACTAAGTTGCCTCATTCCTAAGTTTCTCTTTAAACCTGCAAACCAACTGGTACCATTACCCCTTTCCCGCCAAACCCTTACCACCCCTTTCCCACTGTTTTCACTCCCAAACCACCTCCCAAGTACCATTCCCAGCTCACCCCTACCCTTCCCCCACTTACCCTGTCCCTTATAACTTGCCACCCTGGGCAATCCTCCAATAAACTCGAGGGACCCCAATGGTGATATTGTTGTGAGAAAGTAACACAAAGCTTATCCAATGGGCCTAGGATTGCTGAGGAGTTTATACACACTCAACTAGCCACATGTTGAAGCCCCAAAGACTTTAGGGATTCTATAAAAAGAAAGAAGGACCAGCGAAGTTTTTTTGAACCATGTTACCTTTTTTTTACCTGTTTTTAGTTTAATGACTTTTATTTATGTCTTTTAGCAATTAAGTGTACTAAGTTCTGGTTTAAAATGTTGTACTTCTCTTTTATTATTAAAAGATTAAGAGTTTTCTTGATATTCCACTGTCGCCATTAAAAGTCTCATATAAAAACCTTTTTAATTCTGTTTATCTTGTGTAAATAATGGTGTTTGTAATCTTGTTAAACTCCTTGTAATCACTGTTCTCATCCTTTGATTTACTAAAAATCATGGTTTAAACAAGTTTTATATATTTATGGGGTGTTGGTTGTGTCTTTTAAAATGGTGTCAAAAGTGGATTTTACTGGGTCATATACACTCAGCCATTCTTTTGGTGGTGTGTGGGTTTATTATGCCTAGTATAATCATACTTTTAGGAAAAAAATTAGTTTTTAAGACCTTTTCGACCTTTCTGTCAAAATGTACCAAAGCCACCTTGTGTTAAAACAAGCTTAGCTGTTTAAACAGCCGTATGCATTATTTTTGTGTCATAATTTAGTTCTAGTAAACCAAAGAAAAGGTCCCTTTTGCTCTGTCAATTTCAAAATGACCAAGTAAAGTTAGTGTACCTAATGCATTTCTTTGTAAACCCTCATTTCATGCCACATATCAGCGAGGTTATATTTGTTTTAATGGCTTATATTTGGAAAATAAGCTCATTTGCAACCCTTGTCAATCTGTTTGTGGTTGGATTTGGGAAATAAACCTTTGTGTGCTTATTATGATAGCCCAAAAATGCCCCTATGCCACTGTTGACCTCCCCTGGTGCCATTAACCCCCTATTTCAGCCCCCTTGTTCTAAGCTTATTTTTTATTAAGCATTAGGATTTTATGACTTTTTCATGTAGCTTATAGGTGGTCCTCTTTAGTTTAGCAGCTTAAATTATTTAGTTCCTTATTTAGTTAGCTTAATTTAGGCTTAGGTAGGGCTTTTTTTTTCGCCTTTTTAGAAACTGTCAATATAGCTTATGTTAGTTCTGGCTTATTTTAGGGCTTATTTTAGGTATCTATAGCTTAATTAGGATTCCCTTAGCCTTATTATACGCGTTTCCCTTCAGTTTCTAGCTTATGTGAAAACTTAAAGGATCAAGGAAAAAGACAAATAAGCTCTTTGAGCTTTATAACATTCTGTCAAACATAAAAGCTACTTTTCTGGCTTATTGTGAGCCTTTCAGCACTTGCCCCTTTTAAAGAAAATGATAAGCTCAAGCCCCTTTACAACTTTGATTCTTTGGCTTTTTGATAATAAGCTAGTTGGACCCACTTTGTAATCGGGGTCCACCTCAGGGACCATTTGTGTAATTCTTTCTTTTATAGTTCCCTTTGTTAGTCCCTATAGTTAGATAGCCTGTTACCCCGTTTGTCCTTGTGTCCTTTTCACTGTTAGTCCCCAAGTTAACCACAGTTAGTTTTATTTAATTTAATTAATTAAATTAGGTTTAATATTAATTAGTTTAATTACTTTTAATTAAATCAGTAAAAATTAGGGCTTTTTAGGTTTTTATCTTTTTTATAACTTTATTTATTTTATGTAATTTTTCTAGAATTTTTATAACATTAATTTTTGTCTTTTTCTATTTTCTTAGTTTTAATTAGTTTTTAATCTTTAAAAATTCATAAAAAATCCAAAAATTAATAAAAAAATATTTTTCTTTTTTATAAAATTTTCTTTTGTCATTTAGTGTCTAGGAAAGTATAAAATTTAGTAGTATAGGCTTTATTTTTCTTAAATTTCGTTTTGTAGACCCGTTTTACCGGTGTGCGTTTTACCGTTTCTTTTCGTTTACATTCAACGACTCCGTTTTTATTCTAGTTTTTTTTATTTTTCAAATTAAGTTAATTAGAATTTAATTTTGATTTTTAATTTAATTTAGCATTTATTTTCTTAATTTTTAGTATTTAGGTTTCCCGATACCTGATTCTGTTCCCCGTATTTTAGTATAGATTTAATTTTAGGACTTCCCTATAACTAATTTTGTTTCCCGTAGTTTTTAAGATCCCCATTTCCTATATTTGTTTCCCGTAGATTAAATTAGATTTTATTTAATTAATTTTAGTTGTAATTATATCAGTGTTTCCATCATATCATATATTCTCCATCATTCAATTTCTCATCAAACCAGGATAACTTTCAATTGCAGCCTCGTTGGGACATACGACCCGGGAATATCTCTTCCGGAATCTTTTTATTATTGATTCTTACTTGTGTATCTTATCCTTTTGTGGAATTTGACCTTTTGCCTTGGTCAAGGGCATTCGGTCAGGATCTGTATTAGGGTTGCTATATAAGTGTGTACTATTTTGCGAATCAATTTTTGGCGCCGTTGCCGGGGAGGCATTTGCTACGATTATTATCCGACTTTGATCTGAACTTGTCTTATTATTAGTATATCATATTAAAAAACACAAAAATATTTTTCTTTTCTTTTTATTAATACATATCATATAAAAAAATTAAAAAACCAAAAAATCAAAAAAAAAAAAAAAAATTGTCCATAAAAAATTAAAATTCACTAATTGGTAAAATACCAAAATATAATATTCTCAACTGAGGTATTATCATAATAAGTTCCGTGTGAAAATGCTAGTCCCAATCGAACAATGATTTTTATAACTTGCCTTCTGTGTCTACTTTTACGATATACGGCTCACTATTCTGATTAAACAAAACTATAAGTGGGTATTAAGGAGGTTGTTCCTAGGAACTACGAACCCGAAAGGTGAAATAAGCTTCGCGCTATTACTACTCCTTACGTTCACCTGTTGCGTTTTCCATTCTTGAGAGCTACCGTGAAGTTGATCGATTATTTCGGCTTAAGTTTTCTTTATTCTGTTTTGTCCAATTGTGAATTATGTTTTTATAAATCCGAAAAACAAAAAAACATATCTTCTTTTCTCTTAAATTTGTTTAATTCTTTCTTGTCCTCTTATTTGTTTAATTCTGATGGATATCTTTCTCTGTTTAGAATGTGTTGGGTTGTGGACAACCGACGGATAACTCTTTTGTGTTCGTGCACGTGTGAACTGTGCGGTTGTGAGTTCATTGTTGGAGTTTGTCTTAGTTGTATACTTATGGAAAATGAAAAATCAAATCGAATTTTTCAACTCCGTACTCTTTTGATCAATATTTACAAGTTTCTCTCACACCCCACACACTCTAAGCAAATCTTGTGTGAATTTTGCCTGGGAAGGTACTCAATATTGTCACTACTGTACCACCTCAAAGCCAGTTTATTTTCCAGAGCCGATTCAGCCTTGATTTTCATTCCCCGCAAGATTTGCTTAATCTTCAACAGCAAAATCTTTGCTGTGAAAATTGTAGGGTCTCATGCGATTTTGAAGTCAAACGTATGAGGTCATACACTCTCATTCTTTGGTTTGGACCAACTGTCAAACCCCGCAATTTTCCGTCATCATCAACCTCCTCAACCAATGAGCATTGGAGCTTTGCTAGCCCAAGAGGACCTAAGAAATCGTTATTGAAAGCTTTCTCAAAAGTTTAATCGTTTCTCTTTTGGGGAAAACGCCTAAGGTTCTATTGCAGCTTTGGGACAACTTTTTTGAAGTTAAGCACGCTCAATCCGCGGTAAGTGCAAGAATTGCTTGCTAACTTGTTCAAGATGTGAAAAATAAGTGACGAGCTATCTGAGTACATCAATACTCGGCTTGGAAATCGCCTCTCGTCTACTATGAATAATGATGATGAGAGGACTATACCATTCAATCACACCTGAATCACCAACCAAAAGAACCCGTTATACTCTCTAAGTTTGGGGGACGAGCATCTTGACCACTATTCGGCAACGGACTCCGGACGAATTATAAAGTCTCAGTGTCGAGAACCTGTCCCAACCCCATTGCGTTCGAGGATTTTTCCGACGATGAGTGTGATTTGCCTTCATATGATGATTCTTCAAAGAATCATGGATTTACTTTTCTCCATAAACCTCTCTTCCGATTCGATGAAGATTATACTAAGTGACGAGTCTTTTGAGGGGACATTCCAAAAATGAATTTTATCATTTTCTCTATTCCTCTCTTTGATCTTGATGAAGACATTGTTCGACTAAGGTAGATCGAATTTATGATGAGGTGCTGGAAGGATCATTCAATTCCCACCGGAATTGATTCTTTTGATGCTGGAATTGATCTCTGTAGATTTCCGTGCTAAATCGGTGACATTTCGATTTGATTTCTTCTCCTAAGATCAGATTCTCTTTCCAATGAATTCGCCGGTTGAGCTCATCCTTCCTTAAATTCAATTCCACCAGAAATTGAGGAAGTTGAATTTGACACGGAAGGTGATATTCTGTTTTGGAATGTTTGCTCTACGATAACTTTTCTCCCTTCGACCTCGGAAGACTCTTCAAGCAATGCTAATGCTAATCGAATCTCTACCTCCATTCTCTTATCCCTGTTGAGGATACATGTTTCTCTTATGGAGGAGATTGACTTGTTTCTTGCTGATGACGGATCAATAACCACCAGGTATGAGAGTGATGATGACGACTCCGTAGATGTCGTTTACTTTATTTTTCCTTCGCTGTTAGAATCATTTTATGTGATTATCCCTTTCAGGGATATTAACCATTGATGTGGTGGAAGACCTCCCCGTAGATGTTGCATAAGGTTTTTACCACCTTCCCATTCTTGGAGCAAGATTCTTACCCACTAGTGAATTTTTCGCTTATGTTGTATGGATTTTCTCCCTATTTCTTGCTTATTCGGTTTAGGCCGCCTTCTCTTCTCTCCTGTGGGGATGAAGGACACATATTTGATCCCGGCATCTCAAAAAGTTATCATTCTTATAAGCGGATGTATCTCAAAAGTGTGGAACTTTCATGAAATTCAATAACTTATCGATAGTTCACTGAATGAAAGTCCGATTTAATTTCCACTTTGTTTCCTCAAGGATCCATATAATTCCTGAGATGGGATCAAGCATCGCGACACTAAACAAGCGCTTTCGTGGAGTGGCCACCCCATGCTGATCCGTAGTTGTAATATGTGTTGTTGTTGTGTAAGATAGCTTGTCTTTTCCATACAGTGTTTCATGTTGTTGTTATTGTCCAGGACTTGCACGGATTGTGAAGACTCTCTAATTTTTGTCATTCATCAAGAGTTTCCCATCTTCAGCTTCAATTGGATTCGATATCCTAATCTTATCGACTAACTTTTTATCTTTTGGCCTACCTCATAAAATGGCCTTAGATTAATGTAATAACCTTCAACATCGAGGACGATGTTTTGTTCTAGTTTGGCGTGTGGTATCTTCGATTTGATTGTTCCTGCAGCATTTGTTACCACGTGAACCTTTTGTTTTTTACCACCAAAATACCAAAAAAATGAAAAAATTGAAATTATTCAAAAATTTTATATGTTTTTTTGTCACAGTTTTGCTTTTCTTTTGGGTAGAAATAAGAATAATTTTTGCTTGATCGGGCGTGTGAGCCCTTAGCTAGTTCCTTTAGGCCAAGCTTTCACGAATTCATATAGCTTTGAATTTTAAAAAGGTGAAGAGAGGAATTGATTAGAGTACATACTTTAATGTTTATGTGCCAAGCAAGAGTCTTATATAAATCTTTATACAAGTAACTTTGTGGTTTTCTCTTCGTGAACTTCTTAATACTCCTTAATCATAGTACTCAATTAATTCAACTAAGTCAATCCGATGGTTTTTCAGAAAATGCTTTCAAATTTGTAAACTGAGTTTTCATAAGCGAGATTTTTGTTTGGATTTAAAAGATATAATGCCAAAAGAGCATGAATGAAAATGTGAATGCAAAATGCATGAATATTGAAATTTTGCCATTGAGCCATGCGTTGATGTTTGGGAACAGTTAAAAGATTGTGGTCGTAATATCCCACATCCACTAGCAACGAGGTGGGGTTCAAACTTAAGAAGTCTTTACTTCTTGGGGATTTGGTTGTGTCGTGATATCTCACTTGGGAAGAAAGGTTACTAGGTGAGGGTTCATAATAAGACACCAATCCTTAGCCATATTAGGAATAGGTGTTCATGTGATTTCCCACTACGCTCTGCAACGGGGTGGGTTTTCAAACTAAGAACACCGGTCGGTGGTTGTGATATACCTGTCCGGTAACCAACGTGGTAGGGGTTCATATCTAAGCAACGCATTCCTAGCTTTAAGAACTTATGATTATAATGTTGAAAATGTTGCAAAAAGTTCTAAAGTTTAAATCTCGAAATCAAGTTACGAAGTCTTGATAAGTTGTTACTTTGAGTCATGATTCATTTTGAATTGATGACTATTGAAAATAGTTGGCCTATTGGTTAGAATTAAATGAGTACACACATTCAATCGTATATCCATGTGGGTGTTGAAAATCACAAAGTCTATAAGTATAAGGACTTAACATCTAAAAACTTTTATCGACAATGATCTTGTTTAATTGCTTAGCTTGGAACTTGTGAAAAATCCCGAGGAGATGAAATTATCCTGTCAGGACATCCGTAGATCATCTTCTACGGACGCTCTAATTCTTTTGGTCCCAGTATTAATATAAAGATAAGTCAAACTTGTTAAAAAATGAGGAAAATCCAAAAATATTAGTTGTAGTAGTGAATTAGAAAAATGTGAAAAACGGGCTTTCGTGTTTATACATAACATTGCGTGAGGACTCACAATACCTTAGTTTTGGGGATTTGATAAGTGCTTAATTACACATATCTTTTACCTCTAAATACGAGCTTAAATGACCAAAAACAGACAAAAACTGCCAAATATATGTTTGTTTTGCATTTGTATTGTGCAGGAAGTGAGATATCGACAAAAAAGACAGAAACCAAGCCAAATGACAAAACTGAGCATGGGAATGGAAAAAGATTGTGGCAAAATCAAGGCCAAAAAATGCAAGTTCAGAGTCAACTACAGAAGAATCAGCAGTCAAAGGAAGCCTGGAACTGAAGAAATAGAATAATGTTGGATGCAAATAATAACCCTCTGATGGGGCGGGAAAGACCAATAGTATAATTATGAGACTGTGAAGGACCTAAATGGGCCCTACAATAAATATACAACAGCCCATTTGGTGTGCAATTGACAAAGACTTGTGAAGACTGTGAAGCCCAATCCTAGCCCAGTTACAACGCCTAATATCAGCACATTGTACACACAAAAAAAACCACTTCATAACCTTATTGGCTTGTTAAAAGCCCATAACCACACTAAAACTTATTGGGCCCCCCAAACCCAAACCCAAACCCAAATGGGCCCATTCATGCCAAAGGGCCCGAAACTCAACCCAATGGGCCCAATAACAACCCAATAGCCCAAACACAAAACCCAAGCCCAAATAAGGCCCATTAATCTTTTTTATAAAACTTTAGGGGCTAAATTGTCATTTTTAAAAGTGTTTTATAAAGAAAAATGGAAAAATAAAAGAAAGGTACTAAAACTGCCAAAACCATAAACTTATACTCTTTATAAACAGCAGGGACCAATTCTGCAATTTTCCAAACTCTTTTTATTTCTTTTCTTATACAAAACAGAGGGACTAGTTGTGTTATTTTAGAAACTGTTTTATAACTACAAAGGGCTTTGAAAATGAAATGAAAAGAAAAGAAAGAGCAAGGACCAAATGTGTCATTTCCAAACCTTGTTATAACTAAACCCGGCTTAAAAATAAAATGAAAAGAGAAGAAAAGAAGAGGGACTAAAGTTGCCTCTTCCCCAAAGTTATCTTTTAAACCCTGCAACCAACTTGGTACCATTACCCCTTTCCCGCCAAACCCTTACCACCCCTTTCCCACTGTTTTCAAGCCCAAACCACCTCCCAAGTACCCTTCCCAGCTCACCCATACCCTTCCCCCACTTACCCTGTCCCTTATAACTTGCCACCCTGGCAATCCCACATAAACTCGAGACCCCCAATGGTGAGATTGTGTGAGAAGTAACACAAAAGCCAATCCAATGGCTAGGATTGCTTGAGGAGTTTCTACACACCCAACTAGCACATGTGAAGCCCCAAAGACCTTTAGGACTTCTATAAAAAGAAAGAAGACCAGCCGAAGTTTTTTAGCACCATGTTACCCTTTTTTTTTACCTGTTTTAGTTTAAATGTCTTTTATTTAAGTCTTTTTAGCAATTAATGTACTCAGTTCTGTTTTAAATGTTGTAACTTCTCTTTTATTAATAAAAGATTAAGAGTTTTCTTGATATTCCACTGTCGCCATTAAAAGTCTCATATAAACCTTTTAATTCTGTTTATCTTGTGTAAAAATGGGTTTAAACTTGTTTAAACCTCACTAGTAATCACTGTTTCTCTTTGAATTTACTAAAAATCAGTTAAAACCAAGTTTTATATATTTAAGGGGGTGTTTGGTTGTGTCTTTAAAATGGGTCAAAAGTGGATTTTAATGGGTCATATACACTCAGCCATCTTGGTGAGTGTGTGGGCTTTATTTAAGTAGGTATTAATCATAACTTTTAGTGAAAAAAATTAGATTTTAAGACTTTTGACCTTTCTGTCAAAATTTACAAAGCCACCTTGTGTTAATACAAGATTAGCTGTTTAAACAGGCTTAAGCTTATTTTTGTGTCTTAATTTAGTTCTAGTTAACCCAAAGAAAAGGTCCCTTTGCTCTGTCAATTTCCAAAATGACCAAGTAAAGTTAGTGTACCTAAATGCCATTTCTTTGTAAACCCTCAATTTTAAGCTCAAATATCAGCAGGGTATATTTGATTTTAATGGCTTATATTTTGAAAATAAGCTCATTTGCAACCCTTGTCAATCTGTTTGTGGTTGGATTTGGGAAATAAACCTTTGTGTGCTTATCTTGATAGCCAAAAATGCCCTATGCCACTGGTTGATCCTCATGGTGCATAACCCCTTAATTTCAGCCCTGGTTCTAGCTTATTTTAAATTAAGCATTAGGATTTTATGCCTTTTTCATGTAGCTTATAGGTGTCCTCTTAGGTTTAGCAAGCCTTAAAATAATTTAGTTTCCTTATTTAAGTAGCTTAATTTAGGCTTTAAAGTAGGCTTTTTTTCTGCCTTTTTTAGAAACTGTCAATATAGCTTATGTTAGTTCTGGCTTTTTTTAGGGCTTATTTTAGGTATCTATTAGCTGAATTAGGATTCCCTCTAGCCATAATTATCTGTTTCCCTTAGTTTCTACGCTTATTGTGCAATTAAAGACTCAAGGAAAAGCCCAAAAATAGCTTCTTTGTGCTTTTTTAATCATTCTGTCAAACATTTAAAGCTACTTTTCTGGCTTATTGTGTAGGCCTTTCAGCACTTGCCCTTTTAAAGAAAATGTAAGCTCAAGCCCCTTTACATCTTGGATTCTTTGGCTTTTTGATAATAAGTATGTCGGACCATCTTGTAATCGGGTCCACCTCAGGCCAATTTGTTGTAATTCTTTCTTTTATAGTTCCCTTTGTTAGTCCCTATAGTTAGATAGCCTGTTACCCCGTTTGTCCTTGTGTCCTTTTCACTGTTAGTCCCCAAGTTAACCACAGTTAGTTTTATTTAATTTAATTAATTAAATTAGGTTTAATATTAATTAGTTTAATTACTTTTAATTAAATCAGTAAAAATTAGGGCTTTTTAGTTTTTTAATCATTTTTTATTCTTTATTTATTTAATTTTATTTTTTCAGAATTTTTATAACTTTTATTTTTTGTCTTTTTCTATTTTCTTAGTTTTAATTAGTTTTTAATCTTTAAAAATTCATAAAAAATCCAAAAATTAATAAAAAAATATTTTTCTTTTTTATAAAATTTTCTTTTGTCATTTAGTGTCTAGGAAAAATATAAAATTTAGTGTAGGCTTAATTTTTCTTAAATTTCAGTCTTAGACCCGTTTTACCGGGTGCGTTTTACCGTTTCTTTTCGTTTTACATTCAAACGACCTCCGTTTTTATTCTAGTTTTTTTTATTTTTCAAATTAAGTTAATTAGAATTTAATTTTGATTTTTAATTTAATTTAGCATTTATTTTCTTAATTTTTAGTATTTAGGTTTCCCGATACCTGATTCTGTTCCCCGTATTTAATTTAGATTTAATTTTAGGATTTCCCAATAATTAATTATGCTTCCCGTAGTTTAAGTTCTATCCATATTAACTAATTTTGTTTCCCGTAGTTTTTAAGATCCCCATTTCCTTTGCTTGTTTTCCCGTAGACTAAATTAGGTTTTATTTAATTAATTTTAGTTGTAATTATATCAGTGTTTCCATCATATCTAAATATTCTCCATCATTCAATTTCTCATCAAACCAGGATTACTTTCAATTGCAGCCTCGTTGGGACATACGACCCGGGAATATCTCTTCCGGAATCTTTTTATAATTGATTCTTAGAGTTATTTTTATATCCATTTGTGGAATTTGACCTTTGCTTGGTCAAGTGCATTCGTTAGAATCTGTATGAGGGTTGCTATATAAGTGGTGCTAATTCGCGAATCACATTGTGCAAGGTAAATACTTGAATATTTTTGGAACAAAACATTCAAGTCCGTCAATCCTACTTCAATGTGTATTTTAAGTATCTATTTGCCAAATACTTTAAGAACACAATCTATTGGGACAAGTAGACTCAATCTGACATCATCTACACAATGTAGTTATGATCCGATGCAATTCATATCGTCTTGTAAAGGAATACGTTTATTTTCTATCAATACGAGTGGATTGAGTATGGTAGTTTAAGATAAATATTCTTGTTATATTTTGATATAATCTTAAATCTAGACAAATAAGAATCCGATTTCTTGTCCATACTCGAAAACTTGTCAATTAGATTCGATAATAACATCAATCATAGTTTGAATAATGAGTTGATATATATTCGAAATCTTTCTTGACCCTCACGAACACTCTTTTAAAAGAAGACAAATAAAGATTTTCATAGTGTGTTCCACTAATCCTAAGACTAGTTGTAAGTGTGAGGTTGATGAATAATGACAAGTTAATTTCTTACTTCAACAAGATTGTCATATATTTTGCTTTGTGAACACCAATTTGTTGTTATGCAAAGTATGCAAAGTTTTTGACATTTTATTAGTATATGAATGATTTTTCTAACCATTTTAATACAACACACATCTTTTGTAAAACACTATATGTTTATAAAAAGAACATAATTATGTGTGTGTTAGAACAATGCAAGCACAAGCAAAGTTTAAAAATACATTTTCTTTTACTTAATTACCAATGTATTAATACAATCTTTTATTTTGTTTAACCAACCCAAGGTCAAACACCGCAAGATGATGAAAAGATTTAGACATCTTGTTTGGAAAGAGATTTGATGTGTTGGAAATATATTTAGTGATGGAGGTTTTTAATACTAGATCTTAGATATTAATTTTCCACCACTTACCCAAACTATTAAACTCTCATTCCTAATTTTACTACCTCAAAATGATCTACAAGATGTTTCTGTAACCTTGTAAATATAGAGATCTATGCCTATAATGCAATGCACAAACAAATTTGTAACTTACAAATAAACGCACAGAATCTAGCGTAATTCCCTATAAGGCATAATCCGAAACTAATAACATACAAATAGCATACATGGCACATGTGTTTAGATATATAACTAGCTCAATTACAAATAGTAATGATTACTTATTAATATCTATTAACCAAGTTGAAACAAAAGTAAACACACATAATCATCTAGCATACACATAAGGATATTCGTCGTTGTTTTGTGTATTAGATATAATGATGTATACTTAGCTTGATTTGATTTGAAAATAAAATAGTTCCTCCCCATTTCAAAGATTAATAAAGATCAATATTTTGAAAGAACAAATATACTATTTTTCAAAGATATATCAATTAGAAATACTCGACTCAAAGGAAAATGTAAAATACAAGTTTTACGTTAAAACAGAACTCAAAGTTTTGACCATTATGTAGTACTTTGCATTTCTGACTTATTTAATTTTTAGAATGAAGACTTGGAAGTATTTTTAAATGAAAGTAGACGGTGCAATTAATCTTCGCAATGGCGGTGGCACGACATCTTCTACGACTACGTTAATTTTATATGATTTTTCGAAGTTTTCCAAATTCTGCTGAAACAGACAGACGACCCCCCATAAAGGTGACGTCCCCCAGATATATTTGGGGGCCGCCCTAACATTTATGGAATCGCCAACAGTGACCCCAAAACACGTTTTTTGTTCAAAATCATTTGGTGACTTAACTATAGAACATAGGACTTTAAAAAGTTGTTCCAACACATAAATTTCGTGTTTTAGACATCATTTCTACTCTTACGACTTAGACAAACATAAGTTGGCACTTCCATGTTTTTTTTGAGAAATTTTTTCCATCAAGCTAGTATATAAAGTATATTTAATAACAAAACTAGTACGAATCAAACAACAAAACACTTTTCATATTTAATCCCCCTTCATGGGTAATTTGATACATGGATCGTACTCTATTTTAAAAACCATTTGTTTTGAAAACTAGAGCGACGTGGCTCTGATACCAATTGTGGAAACCGTAGAGGGGGGGGGGTGAATACGTTTCCATTTAAAAACTTTAAGATCAAAGATTACATCACTCTTCTACCGGCGGTCCCATATATATATGGGGGCCGCCAAGTATATCAGGGGGCCGCCTGAGTTATGGGACCGCCACCAGAAGAGGTTTTCGGACTAGATCTTTTGTATCAATTACCCGATCAAGTTTGACGCAATATGAGAAGTGGCGATAATAGGTTTACAATAGCTAACGCATATTCTAACAATATAACCACATTCACAATATATAGCACAAAGAGCTACACAACCTTAACTAACAAGATCTACACAACCATTCACACAATCATGAGCACAATGCAAGTATAAAAGTAAAGCGGTAAATGTAAAGAAATAAGTAAAGCGAAAGGTAAAAGAAAATGCAAACCGACACGGTGATTTATAGTGGTTCGGTCACGAAGCTCCTCTTCGCCCTACTCCACTCCTCGAGTATCCAACTCGAGAGTTACTTCACTAATCAACAAGCTCCCTTTCGGCGGAGAAAACCTTATACCAATGCTTACATTATTTTCTGACACTAAGCTAGATGTCGAGTTCTTCTTCGGGTACAACCAAACCCATTATGTTTTATGGCCCAACATAACAAACCTTGTGTTTTATGGCCTAAACACATAAACCGCGTCGCTTACATTATTTTCCGACACTAAGCTAAATGTCGAGCCCTAATCTTAGCTAGAACCAATCTACCACTTCACCAATGTATTTTAAGGCCTAAAATACTAACCAACCCACAATCAACCCATCCAAATATATACATCATTTGGATCTACACACTACTAAAGATTGGAAGACATTGACTCGATCTATATGTAACAAATGTTACAAATGGACTAACTAGACTACATAACTTCGGATCTTGAAGATGACCGAAGTTCTTCTCTTGCACTTGAGGGAAGAAGGAAAGAGTAGAAGATTGGATCACATTTAAACAAGATTAAACAAGTTAAATGATTAAAGATTTAGAGAGATTTAGTGAGATCTAGAGAGAGAAAGAACTAAGAGAAATTTGTGCAAAAAAGGTTGTAAAATAAGTTGTAGATGGCCCACTATTTATAGGAGCTGAAAGCTGACAGTCTGGCAACGGCGGTCTCGGCGGTCCCTTATATATAAGGGGGCCGCCAGGCCTATAAGCAGGCCGCCGCCTAGACTCCGCTCCTTTTTTTGTCTTTTTGTGAGGAAGGTTGTATCTGGTATAGAAGCTTCCATTGGGGGGGGACCAGATTTCAAATTTTATATTTAAATAAAACATTTCTTTTATTAAAAAGTATTTTTTGTTTGTTTATTTTTGAAAAATACTTTTGTAGAAATGTAATGGTTAAGAAAAAAATATTTTTCTTTGATCATCCTACAAGTTTAATTTGTTTGTACATACCTTATGTGATTTACATCGGGTGCAAACAAATGTCGGTGTTGATGCAGACTTGAGACATAGAGTGTTGTTGATATGTATGCATTGATGATTTGTGATTACGAGTAACTTGCGTACTTTACGTTATGTATTACAGGTTACATGTTTGTTATCACCAAAACATAAAGAGATCGTATAGATTAAATATCGTAATATTTGCACTAACAATCTCCCCCTTTTTGATGATGACAAACTATGTAAACTATAGCACATAGTAGAGTTTAAAAGTTACTCGTTTACACTCCCTTCTCCCCCTTTTGTCGAAGCAAAAAGGTATAGTGTGGATTATGGTTGGAGCATATAGGTTGGAGGTTTGTGAAGAAGACATGAGAAGAGGGTACGTGCTCCGGGTATATATGTTGGAGGAATGAGAAGAGGATAGGTGCTCCGAGTATATAGGTTTGAGGTATGAGGAGAAGATGTGAGAAATAAAGGTGAAGGTGATTGTGTGTTCCTTGGATAGTTTAGAAAAGGTCATGAGAGGTGAGAAGTAGGCAAGACAAGAAGGTAGGTACTTTGAGTGTATAGGTTGAAGGAATGAGGAAAAGGTAGGTGATCCAAGTATATTGGTTGGAGGAATGAGAAGACAACATGAGAAATACGGTTGAGGTGATTTTGTGTTTCTTGGATAATTTAGAGGATGTCGTGATAGATGAGAAGAAGACATGAAAAGAAAGTAGGTACTTCAAATATATAAGTTAAAGGTATGAGAGGATGACCTTAAGGTTTAGGGTGATTTTGAAGTGGAGGAGGTGAAGTATTTTGAGTATGAATAAACCCTTCATCGTATTTGACAATCCCCAGTCCTATCTTCCTATAAAGGTGAGCTTGCATCATCCTAGTGAAGTCTTCTATCATCATGGTTAAACTAAATTCATGCTATTAAACCACATGGCTCCTAGCTCCCCCTTGCTTATTGCATCCCTATGATAATTACATTCCTTGATATTGACTCTAACGGATCCATGGATCAAATAAATTACCATCGATGCTCAAGAAGTTCGATGCAATTTAAATGAGCAAAACGCTTGCAAGTGCTCCCCCTCGGTGTATGCTCCCCTTTGTTTGGGGCACCAAGGAATCAATATATTGTTGTGCTACAAAACAAAGTTAGTAGACAAGTGCACATATACATATAGCAAAGCATTAGCGGGGAACTAGACATGCACTTCTCGGTTTTATTATTTTAAAGTACGACACTTTTGAAAGAAAGTTAGAAGCTAGACACATGAAATCATTATTTAAAAAAACAACAATCTAAATGATATAATTAAAAGACTCAAGACGTATGTTTACAGAGAAAGATTAGATTGACTTTTGATAAACGAGAATTGGATTCATTTATTGATTGACACAAAAATATTATGAGAATGACTTTTTAAAAGTAGACGAATGACACTTAATATCTTGGCAAAATATGTCAAAAAATATATATATATATATATATATATATATATATATATATATATATATATATACTTTAAAAGAATAAAAAGAAAAATAAGACGAGGATGGAGACGATGTGCTCTTAGATGTGAATGAAAATGATTCCATAGAGCCGAAAAGTGGGAAAGGATGAGCGATACTAAAGAAGGAACGTGTTGACGAGAGGTTGATAGAAAAGATTGATATATCATTTGCACTAACAATTGATGTGCATATGATCCTATCGAGACAAAAGTGGATGATTGGGAATTTAAAGGTTTGTTTGGTGTTTTGTTGGTTGACAATGTTGAGGAACAAAGGTGGGATGTGAAATGAGGTAGTTCGTTCATGGTGGAAGAATAATGAGAGACTCAACAATGTGGTGACTCAATAACACTTGAAGATTAAATATCTTCTTTATGTTCTTCACTTTTTAAAAAGTGGCAAGTTTAACGAAGGAGTGACATTTGCATTTTGCAAATTACTTAAATAGTTCGGATGAAATAATTAAGTTAGGAGAGATATAGGAGGAATTTTAATAGTAACAAGACTATTAAAAAAAAGAAACGTTTAGACGTGAGAGGAAACGTTAGAGGAGACAAGACTTATCAGAAGTGAAAAAGAACGTTTAGAAGTGAGAAGAAACGTCGAATGTAAAAGGACTATTAGAAGTGAGACGACCATCCGAAGTGAGAAGATTATTGAGAAAGAGAGGAACCGTTTAGAAGTGAAAAGACCATTCGAGGTGAGAAAAAAGAGGTTTACGAGAAGCGAGGACCAAGATGTGAGGAGATTTGTGAGTATGACGATTGTAAGGATTGTATTTGAGAATGAGACGCATTTCATTATGAAATTCACTTGACTATTAACAATATAAGCAATGATGCTTGTGAGTGTTAGGATGTGAGGATGACCCATTGATCTATAGAGAGATATTGGGCATAGGTTTGGGTGTGAAAGACGTCAGCTCTTAGCAGCAGAAAAGAGAGAGGGTGAGTTCGTTTAATGATTTGAAAAGAAATGACAGATATCTCAAGCCTACTGCCGGCGGTCCCAGATATATCTAGGGGTCGCCAGAATAGATCTGGGGGCCGCCAGACCGCCAACAGGAGAGGAGTTTAGGGCTTGACGAATTTTGTGAAAGGAATGACATTTTAATTTGCATTTCGCTAATTAAAAATACTCAAAGTACTTTGGATGAAGTAGTTAAGTTGCCACGACGTATGGAATAGAGAATAGACTAGAATCGAGACTAGTAGAAAAGAAGAGATGGTTGTAGAGGCGTAATTGAGTGAGAAGAGAGAGGTATGATCACAATTTACCGAAAGACAAAGAATGTTTTTGTTGTAGAGAAATAGTGTTTTTGTCGAAGAGAAATAATGTTTTCGTCGAACAGAAAGAATGTTTTCGTCGAAGAGAATGAGTATTTTCGTCGTCGAACCCCCCCCCCCCCGAGATAAGAATGTTTTTTCATCAAAAAAGAACCCCCCACCCCTAATGAATCGTTTCGTCGATGAGAAAAAGAGAGCGTTTTTTTTTAAACTTATGTTGTTAATAAGGCTTAAATTATGGATGTTCGGATATGACCTTTAACGTTTTGCTGATCGCTAGTTATAGATTCTTGAGTATTTTGGATGACAATTCATTTACTGTTGTCAAACCTACTAGGAGGAGTGTTAGATTTGTATATACATTTCCTTGACTAAATGAGGGGATTTTTAGGATGATTTAGTTAGTTGATGAGTTATGGGAATGTGTTGGTCGTGAAAGACTGCTATTTGGAGTTATTAAAACCGTTGTTTGACTTTTGGTTCTTTTTGTTTTGTGGTTAAGTTCGGGTTGTATATGAGGCGTGTGTGGTGTTACCATTTTTTTGTGTATGTATGTTATGTATGTATGTCTCGATTGTGTTTGTATATATTTATTTTAATATATATTATATACCTTATATTTTATTATATACGGAATGCATAAGATATATAGATCATAAAGCCATGCAAGTTTTTATCTAAGCATGCATCAACACAAAAATCAACAAGATTAATGTGTAAGACTATATGATATCTAAACATTAATTGTCATACATTAAACTGACATAATGTAGGTGCACAATTAGCATGTAAGTCATGTAAAATGACGCATACAAAACATGATAATTTTAAATGCAATCATCATGTAAAACTTGTTAGCATTTAACATTTAGGAGCATTGTTGATCCCACGCCTTGATTGATTCTTTACCTTGTAAAGTGTTTGTTACCTTGGATGAATCCAAAATAACAATGGTAGAGACTTTGTTTGTATATCAAAGTGTATGTGGAATCTACACTTTGATACTCTAGAAGTATTTATCATGAGGACTGTAACTTAATCAAGTAACTATGACCAAATAACACAAACTGCTTCAATTATTATTGAAATACGCAGTACTCTTGATTAGTGACTGGGTTACAAAACCTTTGAAGCTTTAGTTCTTTCTATAAGATGTATCTCTATCTCTTAAGCATATCTAAAACCTTAACCTAGGATCTCCTTTTATACATCACAAGGAGTCCTTTACAAGATAACTATCGAACTTTTAGGATCAATAACAATCATAATCATATACAAATCTTCCTAAAATATAACACGATTATAATTCCATTTTTATTTCATTGCACCCATTATCTCCAAGTTCAGAGCTTTTGGACATCTGCATATATTAATCTTTCTTCTAAGTGATTAAACTACAAATGGCAGTACTAAGTTATGTACTGGAAGTTACTAACAACTCCATTGTACTCTGTTAGTTATTCCTTGGCATTATTAATCTTGATGAAGATTTATTCCAAACCCCAACTAAAAATTTCCTCCCTAAAACATTGTGATTTATCTTCATATCCCATGTTTCTTCTGGATTTTATCTTCTTCCTGTCTTTTCTGATGATGATTCTACTTTCCAAACACTTTCTACTTCTGCACTTGTGAATCTGATGAACTTTAGTGTTCATATGCTTGTTACTTTCATGATCAACCTCAATCTCTTATTCAAAAATCTTTGATATCATTCTTTGACTTAGAGGGTATATTTTTCTCTGTAAGCATATGTATGGCTTACCATTTTGCATCAGTAAAAATGTTGATAAATACCGCAAAAATTCATTATAAACTCCAACTTTTCACATTACTATTCTACTGATTCTTCCATATTTACATCTCTTCACCAGGCTCAAAATAAAAGTATGCAAATCTCCCCAAAGCATCAAATAATATATTCTGGTCTGAAGCACCATATACCGTTCTTGGACTAACCTGTGTAAGCCCATAACATCTTGTCTATCAAAGTCTTCAGCATCTCACTCAAATTCTTATAGTTCTTGGAAACAGCCATCTACTCTGACAGATTTGATATTACATGGAAAATTTTTATATAATAACACAAGTCTTCCAATTTTATTAATTGTATACTTTGTAGATTGAGATTCAACATCATCATGCAAACCTCTTCTCTTGGAAACTATGTTTAAATATCCTTTGTGATCTTTAATTCTCAGCATCTTCCTCCATCTTTTGTCTCTTAACAGTACTTCTTATGCTTTTTCTAAGAAGAGATTTCTTTCTTTTTTCTCCAGATTCTTTAGACACTTCTTTCATATCCTTTTGTGTATCAACATCTTCTTCTTCAATCTTTTCAGGAGGACTTCATTCTTTACTTCCTGCTCTAAATCCAAGGCTCAATATGTGGTTAAAATCCCAATACCTTTTCAAAAATTGGCCTAATCATCATTATAAAGACATTCCCTTGAAATCACTATATTGTAAGTTTTCCCTAATTTTTCAATGTATTTATTTCATTATTCCTCCTTGCTTTGAGGCAACTGCTTTGGTTTTCAATCTTTGGAGCATGATACCTTTTGTCTGAAGGATCATTACAATCTATCTCTTAGTAATATTTTGGATTCGAGTTAGCTCTTTGCCTTTCCTCTTCATCCCACTGTCTAGCAATTTCTTCATCCGTGCAAATGTACCCTTGTTCTTCATCAATTTGTTTATTGCAGGTCTAATGGCTTCAGCAAAACTCAACCTTTCTTGTTCAAGCTCTTTCTTAGACTTCTTCTTGGGCTCAGGCTCTGTCATTATTGCTTTTCCCTTGTCTTTTCTTGTCCTTTCCTCTTCACTCCTTCTTCTATAAGTAACAGTTCTTCCAAGCGGTGGGTTCTCATATTTCCTCTGCAGTACTTAATCACTGGATCTTCATAGCAGTTACCTTTTGTTGCTCCAGCAATACTAACTTCAGAATTCCCTTTCTCACTGCTTCCTTGATCTTGAATGACTTTAGTGGGAGTCACTTCTTGAATAATAGGTTCAGTTTTAGTGCTTGCTTTCTCTTGAACCTCTGCATCAGATAATTTCCTCACCTGTTTGGAAAGAATCATCTTTAACATCGTTATCATCTTCAGAAAAGGACAACCGAAGCTCCTTTGACTTTGAGTCTATAATTTCTTTACACCTCTAGAAATGAGCTTAGTGACAGAGAGCATGTAAGTTAGATTGGTCTTTTCTAATCTACTCCAAGACTCCAATTCTCTCAAAAGTTAAATGTCCTATTGGTAGCTAAACAGATAACAGCAGTTGCAATGTTACTACTAAAACTGAATCCCAAGCAAGTCTGCGTTGGGGCTATGGTCAATGAAGTATTGTATGGATAAGTAACCTCCATTAAGGTGAAAAAAAAGCACCCTTTTGAAAGTTAAACTTTTCTACAATCTGCGCCGTGTGATATCCATGAGGGCCAACTGCTCTAAAAATCTCTGAGTTGGGTATAGAAGTAATTCATCTTGATCATCAACTTGAGATTTCGCATTCGTAAGATGCTTCAGTGATAGTCTTTGGTGACCATCATATGGTAGCAGTAATCTGGCTTCTCCATTATCATCAGTAGTAGCTTCAGCAGGAACCTCAAAATTGTTTGGTATAAGAGATATAAAACATCTGGCTCTTTGTAGAGTGATAGCAAATGTGACTTAGATTTAGGAAATCGATGACTTGATTGAAACCCTTCACTTTCCTGTAGTTTTCTATAAAAACGCGACCCATGTTGTGCTTGTTACAAAAAATCCAAATGTGCATGAATTAAAGTGTGAGTAATCGTACTTATGGGGATATGATCATTTATGAAAGAATGAATGCTGCTGGAGAAGTTAATTGAAGATTATATAAAGAAAAACGTTTTAGAGGTTATAGTTTGACCGTCCTTAATAAATTTGAGTTTATCGTGATTAAATTCAAACGTTATATATAGAAAAGATCATGAAAGTCCATTAGTCTAACCCTGTTTCATAGGTTTTGACGGAAATGGGGGAATTATCTCAACGGCTCTATTAATTAATGAAATACTGTTTAGGCTCAAACAGTACTAACGGTCAATCCAGTTAGACCAAATTTGGTTCCTTTCTAGCAGTACTAAAATTAAGCCTAGAAGTATTAACTACTCCACCAAAAGCAGGATAAACTCCTACAACTATATATTATTCAAAAAATAGCTTCACACAATCTCTGCTTTCTGTTTTTAGCTCACATTTTATCTCTCTAATTCTTTTAACTCACTTTGCACTCTGTCTATTTTTCACACATCTCTCTTTCTTGTTTTTAAGCTCACCAATTCTCTCTATTCTTTTTGGCTCACAATTCACACAAAGTATAGTTTTTGGCAAACTACCAGCCATTAACGGATTTGATTAGTCTTTACCAATAGCCGTTTGCTTTGGACTAGCCAATGCTTCATTGTAAAAACATGGTGCATTGATGACCATATAGTTTTGAGTAAACTATCAACTATCAACGGATTTGAGAAGTCTTTACCAAGAGCCGTTTGCTCTGGAATAGTCAATTCTTTGTTATCTATGAGACATGGTGAACTGATGACCATTTGTTGTGTGGTGTGAAAACCAACACTTTGAGTAACAAACAACATTCCTCCCCGCAAAGAATGCATCATTGAGTAACCAATTTCACACTTCATTGCTTATCGTGAAAGAGTGAGATCAAGTACTGAAATCTACCAGTATCAACACCTTTTGTAAGTAGATCTGCTACATTATG
>BQNB010043521.1:29189-45466 GCA_026074375.1 Tanacetum coccineum | reverse complement strand
AAAATATTCATAAGACATCCTTCATTTTCCCAAATCACAGGTTTCCCTCCCCATCACCTGCTCACTCACGCCGACTAAAAATCACTAAACCAACCCTGAATTTATAACTAAAATTATTTTGGGAAAAGGGGTTTTGCTAAAATGGTTGGGAATATGAAGGAAACATCAAAAAATGGGTTTGTAATGACAGCACGTAAAGTAACCATATGAGTACTTTAATTCAAGTTTATGCTCCTTCTGGTCAAGACTCTACCAGATATCTTGTGGTCCGTTTTTCATATAGAAAAAATCCCTGCTTACTCAATCAGTTTCATTATCAGAAGACTTGTCCTCATTTGTACTGTCATCCATCTTACTAGAACAAATAGGATGGGAACGTGTACCTATACAAGAACCATGTACAATGTTCTGGATAATCATAAAAATACATATAGCCTGACTTTCAGTAACTTGCTTACTATGCCATACATGGTATATGAAGTCATGATTAGGATTAATATTAGGATGTAAAAGGTTGGCCTGTTTATTGGAATGTTTTATCATCAAATTATAGAACTTTCATTTGGTGTTGGCTGTAGCTGAACTACTGTGACTATTTTGGTCCTCGGCACTTGGTTTAGGCTTATGTAATTTGAAATTAGTGGAAACCGATTTTACAAGAATTGTTCAATTTGTCGACTTGGGATTGCAGTCATAGGCAGATTAGGCTGAGCTTTACACCATATTAAATTTTTACTTATATTGTTGCTATGTGGTCTAGTGATCTCTATTTTTGCTGATTGTGTTACCTTAATTGTTTTTGGAATGCACTTTATTGTAAAGATTCGGTCGTCTTCTATTTGGATATATATATAGTGTAAACTAACAATGTTTTTCATTTGGACCGGGCAACGTCGTTTTATAGTACTTCAAGCTGGAGATTTGCAAAGATGAACTGAAGATGTCTAGGATTGCATGCAGTTTGATTGCTTTTTCTTTTGTTAATGTGTACAACGATGTTATCTATGGTATTATATTAATCACATGGTTGAACAAATGTTAATTATTAATGTATTATTAGACCTTTTTGAAGAATGTATATGATACAAATATCACATATTTAGCATTGTATTGTGTGAAACAAAAGTGTTGTTAATCATTTATAAAAGTGTCGCCTTATATGATGGAAAACAACTAGCAGTGTTGCGTTTCATATAATAAAGTGTTGCAAAATTAGTTGTAACAATGAGAAAATGTTGCACTTGAATCTAAAAGTGTCATAGTTGTGCGAAAAATGTTGCATTTCATTTTGAAAAGTGTTGCATTTAATTAACAAAATTGTTGCATTTTAATGTCAAAAGTGTTGCACATTGGTATAAAGAGAGTTGCATTTTAATGTAATAAGTGTTGCAATTGAGTTTGAAAGTGTTACATTTGAATATAAAAAGTGTTGTGTTTGATAAAAAGTGTTGCACTTTAAAGTATCACATTTGGTAAACATAGGCAACACATTTAAAAAATGTTGCACATTCCAATTGAAAGTGTCGCTTATACCTAAGGCAACGTTACATAACGTAGCACTTGATAAAGTGTCACATTATGCATAATGCAACATTTTAAACACATAATACAACACTTTATGAGTGTCACTTTAACTCTATTTTGTAGTAGTGAGGGTTATGTTCAGGAAAACCATAGAATTCCTTAAATTTACTCCTTAGTGGATGTTGTGTGCATATAGTAAAATCATTGATGGTCCATAAAACCCTAAACTATTTCGAGCTGGAAAATCATTGATGGTCCATAAAACCGCCGCTTTCATTTGGAAATGAGTACTGTAACATTTCTCATTTTCATGTCATTGTACGACTCTAGTAATGATCACTATTTATTTTAGTCCGATACGCGTTTACTTTTAATATTTACTTTTAAGATAAATCGCGTAGACTAAAAATAATCAATGAATGTAAACGGTCCTCAAATAAATTAAGGTTTACATCAACCAAGTAAGAAATAATTATTAAGAAGATAATTATGTACCTTGCGTATTTTATTTTTATTGGTCACGTAAAAGGGGTTACGTTTCGTGATAAAATACATTTGGACACACCCCGGAAATACCTAGACTCAAACCAATACCCAATTTAAATGCCTAAACACAAAACTTGACCAAATCTTGTGTTAGTAACATAAAATAGCCGAATGTGGATACAAGAAAAGCCACATAAATCGTCCTTAATGTATACTAGCTAAATCAAATCTTCTAAACAATCCTAAAGTACTAGTACATCCTCAAACTAATTAAGGATAGTACTTAATGTCTTTTAATAAGCCACTCGGGCTTAATCATGATCTTGAAGTGCTCATTTACTTCACATAGGGCTTTCATTTTATTTAGAAACCCATTCGAACCCTTAATGGGCCTTCTAGCCCATTAACGGGCCCTAAAACTAACTAATTAAAGCTTGTACTTAGGTGGTTTAGCAAGAAACTATGTGTGGCTAACTAGAAACCACTAAACCACAAGGTTAGGGCACGGTTTGGTTTGGTTCGTGGACTAGGAGATGTGACTAAGCTTATTTCCTATAAATACACACTCACAACTACACTTAATACATTTCTAAGCTCTCAAAACTCTCTCACTAAGATAAACTTCTTCTTTTCTCCCTATCTTATTCGGCTTACATCAAACCGAATCCATACACGACCCACATTTCATTCTAAAGACACAAAGTGCACTTAAGTTAGCATACAAGGTTGTTAAGAGGTGTACGCGAGCTAAGGATCGGGTATACCAAGCTTTGAAGCTTAAGATTATACACGTTTGGGTGTATGCGAGTCGGGTTTACGTCTAAACTTACCATCAAGGAGACTAGGACTCTTGTAAGTCACTACACCACTCGTATTATATTTGTCACTTTGTTTACTACAAAAAAAAATTATAATGTTACGTTAACATGTAAAGGTTACGCCAAACGAGAGCTTAAACAAAGTAACTACAAGCATACATGTTTCACGCATATATTATGGGTACAAGCGACCTTGTGTGGTGTTAAAATATGAAGGAACCTATACTACGTGAACACTAAGAGTTACCAACGAATTTCACGAAAGTTATACGTAAACTTTTTATGTAAACTTAATGGCTTAGCTCGGGAAAGGGTACATTATCTAGTAGAACGTATGCATGCATCTAAAACACAGCACAAGTGGGTTAATAAGCTCAAGGTGTTTGTGGCTTATGGTTATTCACACAAACACCAAACCCACAGCACACAGTGACAGTATATGTCTGTTGTTGGGCCGCGTAGCCCACCAAGAGTTAAGCATGGCTTATGGCCTTGGCTTATAACAAAATTAGAGTGCTTAACAAGGAACCGAGGGCTTAACGAATACACAAGAACTAATAAGAAACTTATTGGACCCAAAACACTTATTAAAAAGATAGCCGAACCTTTAATGGGCTTACTAGCCTATTAACGAGTCCACTCGAGCCATAAGCTTACAATAAGCTCAAAACAGCTTATCGATGAACCTACATAAGCTAAAAGGACTTGATAAACCAAGGAAGGGGGGGTATAATGGACCTATTGGCGACAAGTCTGTGCAACCCATTCAGACCCTAAAACGGGCCCCCCAACAACACATTAGCGGAGAGCTTAAGTGTTAATGGTTAAGCTGATCAAAACAGGCCCTAATAAGCTTGTCGAGCCTAGAAAATAAGCTAGTAATGCTTGATGGACCCTTTTTTAACATTTGGTTTGAATTATTAGGCTCACGGGCCCAATAAGCTTGGATAAGCTCTAATAAGCTCTCCTGAGCTTATAACATACTTTAACAGTTTTTAAATGAACTTATGAAGGATTTGTGCCTCTTAAAAACCTATGGACCCAATCGAAAAGCCTAAAAACCCTCTCAGGCCTTAATGGGCCCAACGGTCCACTAACTAGTGCTTATTAGCTTATTTGGATAAGCTAAACTAAAAACAGACTTATGGCTTAATAAGGACAGAAAATAAGCTAAAATGCCTAAGGAACCCTTAAGGTTCTTTTCGGGTTGAGTTATTGGGCCCGTAAGCCCAATAAGCTCGAAATAGCATCCAATATGCTCCCCGAGCTTATTTTAAGCTTAACAAACCCACTTGTGCTTATTTAGACTTTTGAACTTATTTATCATATTGGAAGCCCTTACGACTCTAATACAGACTTAACGGGCCCAACAAGGGTCGTTAGCCAAATAAGCGCGAAATGTTATTATTAGCCAAAACAGCTTTGTTGGTTATTTGAGACTAATAAGGCCCAATGCCCACTTGTTGGGATAAATATTTGGAATGAACATGCAATTTTTACAAAGTCGGAGGACTAAAAAGAAAAAATAATGTAAATTTACAAAATTAGGGTCAAAACTTTAAATTGTAAAGCTAACAAGGCCCAGGGAATGTTTTATGTCAGTTTTGAAACTTTGGGCCGTTTCAAACTTGATTTGACCTAAAATGTAACCTTGTAATGTCTAGGGACTAAAAGTGAAATTAATGAAACTTGGGGGTTTAAAATGTAAATAAAGTATATTTATAAACCCAGGGGCTGTTTTGTATTTACAAGAAACCTAAGGGTATAATTGTGAACAAAGGTGAATAAATAAAACACTTAACGAAACGGTCGAATATTAAGATATTCGAACATTAAAACAGGTTTAATTAACGACGTAATAAATGAGTATATTTATTAACAATGATTTCACGTTTCTCGAGAACCATTGAAATTATAAATACAATAATCATGTGCACCACCACACAAGTGATAACAGTATATATAAACTTGAAATGAAATTTAGTTTATACAATGAGTCGTTAGTTTAAACGTGTAGACTAAGACTTGACCGTATTTACTTAGGTACTTGACGGTGTGATTCATTGCTTACTTGGATATTATTATTATTCAGAGAATAACTGTAAGGTGAGTTCATAGCCCACATGTTTTAATGTATTTAAATGTAGTTGTATCTTTGGGGTTCAAATACATGCTTTGTTGTGATTATAATTGGACGCAAGTGTACATTTTTGATACACGATCTCGTGTTTGATAAGTGCGATAACCCATTGAAGCCATTTATTTGGAACTGGTAGTTGCATAGTTGTAGTTGGGAAAACTGCATTTTGTGAGCGCAACATGTTATTGATAGATCTATTTTGGGATTGACAATCCGTTCGGGTGGGATTAGCTATCACTGGGAAGAAGTTCATACCATGTCGGTTTCGGGATGTTCGGTTAGCAAAACAACATTTCATACGGGCATTCACTTGGCATCTTTGCATTTCATACATGTCGAGCTCTCGGTGTCCATGAGCTTAGAAAACAGTGACCACTTTTTCTGATGTTTGATATGTTGCTAAATCATACACTTGGAAATCTTGCGGTCCTTACTACTTGATTTACTTTAAACCTATGGAATCACCAACTTTATGTTGACGTTTTAACGCAGTTTTTCAGGTCAATAAGGCACGAGTGAGCGATGATACATTGGAAGTTCTATAATTGAAAGGCATCAAAACACTTAAGATTTGGGTCTTATTACATTTTGGAAAATTGTTTTACGAATCTTTATTGTATATTGTTTGAACAAATTTGAAGTCATCAGGCTTAAGTAACAAACAAGTATTTTGTTAATCCAAAGTATCTTTTTCAAACGACACGTTTAGTAGTCGTTCTCAGAATCTTGTGCTATTGATCCATGTAACGCCCTCGGATATTCAACATTCCTCTGCGTGCTCAGATTTGAGGGTGTTACAATACCGTGGTCCTCCCGGAGATGTATGTGGGGGGCAAGATCCAATAAAAACCGCCTTAAGATAAGCTGGGTCAAGATCGAGATAAGCATTGGTTATAGTACAAGATTCGTCAAAAAAGAGTATGAGGACATGGAAGAAATGATGTATAACTTCCTTTTCCAAAAACGTTACTTATAAACGAACGCTCTTTTGAGGCCCGAAACGACCCCGAAAGGCCAAAAAGTGACGCAGCTTATTTATGAGCCTTGCCCGTCGGGTCGTTTCTGAGTGACCATGCGAATTTCAGCCAAATCCACCACAGAAATTTGTTGCCGCAAAATAAATTTTGTTGCCGAAAAATAAATTTCTTGCCGAAGTTTAGCTCGTTGACCGCATCTCTATCGAAAACTCTCCTTCACGCGACCTCTCATAATAAAAAAGCAAAATTCAAAAAAAATGGTTTGGGTTGAAACCGGTTTTTGGAAACCGGTTTTTCAAACCGGTTCGAAAACCTGGTATACAAACCGGTGGAAGCTCGAAAACCCTAAACCGGTTTCAAACCGCCGGTTTGGCCTCAAACCGAAACCCATTTGGTCAAACCCGGTGTTGACCGGTTCGATTTTCCGGTTTCAAACCGGTTCTGATTTTTTTGTTCACCTCTAATATATGCTATTAAAGTGGATGCAAGATGGGAATTGGATCGGTATCAAAGTTGAATGAAGTATTGAGTAATATCATAAGGTGTATAGTCATGATTTATTAATAACATAGCAAAACAATTTTGCCTTTCTAAATTCGCTTGGTAAACATGTTGTAACTTTATCAAGTTGCAAACCATGATCATTGGTTGTAAACTGTGATTGGTTTTCAAAGTTTATCTTATTTGTGGAACATGTGCCATATGAATGATAAGTTACACAAGATTAGTAGCCGTCGATATATGTTTCTTTTACGATTATGAGTCACAAAATATTTGTTTTATTGTAAACATGTAAATAAGTTTAATGATACCTTAAAACTGTGTTAATAATCGTATATTGAATCATTCTTGAAGCTATCCACTATCAATAATATTACTTCGGATTAATATTAGTCCATCAGATAAGAAAATGCCTTTTCAACTGTATCGCTTTGTTTTGCCATGACAATTAACAGAAGTCAAGGACAAACTTTGTCTAAGGTTGGTCTATGTTTGGAACAACTAGTTTTTTTGCATGGACAACTCTATGTGGTTGTATCAACAGTAAAGATCAAGAAAGGACTTAAGGTGTTATGTTGTGATAAAGATGACAATTATTGCAATTACACAACCAATGTTATTTTTGTAGAAGTCATTCATTAACTTTGAGTTTAATCATTTTTCATTAGCCTTGTTGTAATGACTATATTTTCATAAATACTATTCATTATTTTTTCTATTACTATGTTATCTCATAATAAATTATACTATGTTATATATGTTTTTTCTTTGCTACATAAATGTTTCACAATATTATCTTATAAACTTTTTTGCTAATTACATTTATTTGTCCATATTACATCTCTAACAATATTTTAAAACTTCATGCCTAACAGGCGGACCTTGAATCTAGTTTTATAATATAACAAAGTAATTAAAGTACACATTCGGTAGCTATTAAATTATATTTAGCGTACGCATTAATGTAATACGCAATCAATGAATTTAGATGGAAACATGCAATACAAATATACAATCAATAACTTTTGACTATTACTAGACACACACGTACCCGTGCATAGCACCGGGAATTCATAGCGGCAGATAGTTAACGATATGCGATATTGTGATAACCATTTCGTATAACGATATGCGATATTGCTGTAAAATAACATTTGTGTGTGAGAGATATGAAATGGTTTGTGTGGATTTATATGGTGGATGCGGTTACACATTTTTAACAATCATTATCGATAGTAATGATTTTTAGCAGTTACACTTTTTAATAATTATTGGAGGCCGTTACTATGATGAATTAATTGGGCTGTTAAAATGTTATAATAGTATTGATGACTGAATTTATTATTCAACAGTATATATCATAGTTTCATAATTTATATTCAACATTCAACTTTCCTACATTTTAACTCTTTATGATGTAGTCGGGGTTGGTGCGATGCACGAATCTTGTCACTTTGTCATTTTAACCTAAGTATATATCATTGTAACTTCATCATAAATAGCATTAATCATAAGAGTTGTAACTTCATCATAAATAGCATTGATCATAAGAGGTGTAACTATCATAAATAACATTGACTATAAGAGTTTTAACTCATTATAAATAGCACTGAATTTTTTTTTAACTGAAAATATAAAGACATTTACACACAATTAAATGTCGATGGTTACAAAACTTAGCATTGATCATAACTATTAACCATCATTTATACTAAAAATAACTAATTTACAAAAAAAGAAAATAAAAGAAGATCATGGGCTTATCTCGTATTTACGTGCCAAACAAAGAGCATGTGTCGATATTGTTACGAAGATGGTTAATTGCAAGCATTAATATTGTAACTCTTATTGATTATACCCTTAATTATCGGCGGCAGCGGTTCAGCGAAAGCATTGACTTTTTCAGTGAAGCAACGGCGAGTGGCTTCTCTAAATAAAAGGCAAAAAAAGGTTTACGTAAACTCAGATCAGCGGCAAGAAGGTCATGTATTTAGCTCATAAGCACGTCGCCTCTTACATGCAAGTGCTTATTAGGGTCGCATGTGTATTCCCAAGTCATCTTAATTTGCTTACAACGAAAGTTTACGTGGGGGTTTTCTTATATTCGAACGGTTCCCAAACCCTTGCTCGTTACTAGGTCACGTCACTTGGTCCTTTATATTTAACACTACACCCGTCGTTATACGCAATAACGTTTAAGTATAACACACATGTTATTTATAATTTGCGAACTCACGCTAGCACACTAAATATATACGCGACATATTGTCTAAGTATAATTCATAGCGAGTAGTAAAGGATTTTGAACGAGTTAGTTCGACTTACAAAGGGTCCTAGTGTTCTTGATCCGAGTGTTGCGAAGTGATCTCTACCCGTATACACCCAACGTGTATAATGCTATAAGTTCCAAAGCTTATAACCTTTGACCCTTAGTTTGTATACCCCTTAAACCTTTATACTCGATCTTTCAAAAGCTTCTTTGAGTCTTTGGATCAAATATAGGTTGAATGTAACTCGGTTAGATGTACACCGAATGGGAGGGAGGAAAAATCGAGAGAAGTTTAACTTGGAGAGAGTATTAAGAGTTTTGAAAATGTGTTATGTGAGCTAATGAGTCTTATTTATAGGGCAAGAAGCTAGTTAGTCTCCTTAGTTCATAAATCAACCAAATCGTGCCCTAGGAAGTGGTTTTTAAGAGTTCTAGTTAATCACTCATGGTTTTATGCTAAACCACTCTAGTACAAGTTTTAATGAGCCTCAAGATGTACAAGATCCACTTAGCTAGTAAAATCTTTAGGTTTTGTGTGTTCTTGCTTGGTTAACCGCTGCACAAAGAGGTCAAGGGAGAAAATGTTTATTAGCCAATAGGTAAAAGGTCATTAGGGGACCATTAGGACATGTATTTAATGGAACATGGATGTACATGTACTTGTTAAGGTGATTAGGTGACTCTTGTAACAAGTAAATCACCAAGGGCGATTCTCATGTGGGTTTACTTGCCCACATTCGGCACCCAAGTGATATAAACACAAGATTTGATTAAATTTCGTGTTTAGGCTTTCAAAGTGGGTATTGGTTTGAGTCTAGGTATGTCTAAGTATTTCCGGGGTGCGTCCAAATGTATTTTATCGCGGAACGTAACCCTTTTACGTGACCAATAAAAATAAAATACGCAAAGTACACAATTATTTTCTTAATAATTATTTCTTAATTGGTTGATGTAAACCTCAATTTATTTTATGACCGTTTACATTAATTGATTATCTCTAGTCTACGCGGTTTAGCTTAAAAGTAAATATTAAAAATTAAACGCGTATCGGACTAAAATAAATAGTGATCATTAATAGAGTCGTACAATGACATGAAAAATGAGAAATGTTACATTATGTTCGGGAAAACCATAGAATTCCTTAAATTTACTCCTTAGTGGATGTTGTGTGCGTAAAAATCTTCTATAACCAACATAAACGATTTTGTTCTTGACAGCCAACGATGGAGTGTCCTCGTTACAAGTGGGGCATACGTAGTAGCCTTGCCCACTCCACCCAGACAAACTACTTTGAGCTGGAAAATCATTGATGGTCCATAAAACCGCCGCTTTCATTTGGAAATGAGTACCCGTAGCAGCGTCTTTCGTCCAGACTCCTTTCCATAATTCTTGGAGTTCTTTAATCAAAGGCTGCAAGTAAACATCAATGTCCTTTGCAGGTGATCTAGGGCCGGGAATTAACATCGTCAACATTAAAGAAGTTTCTTTCATACACATCCACGGTGGTGTGTTGTATGTTGTCAATATGACCGGCCACATGCTGTAATTTTGACTCATCATGCCAAAAGGATTAAAACCATCAGCAGCCAACCCTAATCGAACGTTTCTAGGGTCACCAGAGAACTCAGGTTTCATCATGTCAAAATATTTCCATGCTCTACCGTCACACGGGTGATTCATCTTACCGTTTTCCTTAGACTGTCCAGTAGCATGCCAAGTCATCCACTTTGCTATGTGTTTTGTGTTGAACATACGTTGTAGTCTAGGTGTTAACGGAAAGTAACGCACGACCTTGTTTGCAACTTTCTTCCCCTTTGTCTTCTTTGGGTCTTTCCATCTACTCGCTTTGCAGATTGGACAATTAGGCATCTTTAGGTTGTCCTCTGATCCCCAAAATAAAAAACAATCATTTATACAAGCATGGATCGATTCGTATCCTAACCCGATCTTTTTGTATGTCTTCTTGATTTCATAGTATGACGATGGGAAATTGTATCCTTTACTAGGGGAACATGCCTTTTGGAGAAGAGCTAGAATCTTGTTAAACCCGGCATCAGTTATTTTATGTAAAGCCTTGATGTGCGAAATCTCTGTTGTAAATTCCAATGTAGTCATATCACAACCCGGGTACAACTTTTGGGTGGACCTAGAAAGTAACTCTTCAAACTCGTTATTAGGACCCGTTGTTTGGGCTGGTTGAGGACCAGTTGTTTGAGTTGGTGGAGTTGGGACATTATTTGCAGAAATATCTTCGAAGAACGCATCCATGTCAATGTGTTCAGGTGAATGTGGTACTGGTGGAGGTAGCGGAAGAGTCGGTTCACCGTGATATTTCCAAGTGGTATAATGTTGGTCAAACCCGTGACTAGATATGTGTACCTCAAGAGTTTTGAGGGTAACAAAATTATCATCACGGTTACAACAGCGACTACATGGGCAACGGATCTTTCGTGTGATGGGGTGCAACAATGGCTCACAATGCTTGATGAATGCAAAAAGACCATCTAAAAATGCATCGGAATTACGATTGGATATAGTGGTCCAACTCTTATCAATTGTCATAACTGCGTTGCAAATAAACATATTCAAATAAATGATTTTTATTTTTTTATACCAAAAGGTCATTAACAAAACTATGAATAAAAAAGGTCATACTAACCAAATGAATATGAACTGTTTTGTTTACCTAGTGCAACTATGGAAGGCAATCCTAACCCACTCTTTGAATGTTTCGTCTCATATATGAATGCGTATAACCGATTTACTATTTGAGCAAATTTCGGCAGCATTTCCCCTCAACTCCCCAAATATGTGTTTAAAGACATATTCGTAGGAGTGATGGGGAAACACTGTCGAATTTCTCTCAAATAGTAAAACAGTTATACGCATTCATATCCTAAATGAGACAAAACATTCAAAAAGCAGTCCCAAACAGGGGACTTTCCGAAATTAATTTCTAATAAATTAATTTCGGACGGGTTTTCTATAGGTTGATTAACTTCGGACGAGGATTTTCTGAAATTAATCACTAAAATCCTAAAACATTCCTAAAACAAATTAATCACTTAAGAATATATGCGGATTATAAGCAAATCCAAACACCCCTTTAATTCGTATAAGCTGGTTAAAAACAACTTATAAGATGTTTTTAACCAGCTTATAAGCTGTTAAAGGGTTGTTTGGATTTGCTTATAAACAACTTATTTTGTTTATAAGCAAATCCAAACAACCCTTTAACATATTATAAGCTGGTTACAGCTTATAAGTTGTTAAAGGGTTGTTTGGATTTGCTTATAAACACTTGGTTACATATATAACCACATGGTGTATAACAAGTTATAGTTCGTTATCAACCACATGTAAAACAACTTATAAAGCATACCTTCGTTTGTGGTCTCGGCTGGTCTCGGCTGTTAAAGGGTGCGACTCGGCTACGACTCGGTTCGGCTGCTTACTCGGTTCGGCTGTGACTTCGGTCGCATGGCTGTGACTTGTCTCGGGCTGTTGATGGTCGCGGTTGTGACTGGTCGCGCGGTGACTTGGTTAACAATAACAATAACAAACCTTATTAACAAAATAAAAAAAAAACAAACCTTTATATCAAAACCAATCAATTAAGGGTTTTAAGAATAATAGTTTAGTTGGATTAAAGGAAATAAGAATTAAAACTTATAGAGGTAGGAGGTGGGAAGGGTGCGGTGGTGGTGGCTGCTGTTGGTGGTCGTGCTCGTGTGCGGGTGTGGTTCGTGTGTGGCTGCGGTGGTGGAGAAGGGCGAGGGTTGCTGGCTGCGATGGTGGGTGTGGTGTGGTGTTGTTATCTTCTTCAAATCATCCAAAATCGTCGGTGGTGGTGTTTTTTTTTGTTATAACTCGTTTTTTTTAAGTATGGTTAACAGACTCGAACTAATAGGGATAATACTTAGGGTCGACACTTTTCTTTACAATTTTGGGTAGAAATTAGTCGGACCCTAAATGTTATATATAAATTATAATCAAAACTATGACTCAAAGATTCTTTTTTTTGTGGTCGACATTTTCTTTAACTTTTGGGGTAGACATTGTCGATCGCTAATGTTTTTATAAATATCTTTAATCAAAACTGTGACTCAAAGTTTCTTTTTTTTTGGGTCGCATCTTCTTTTACCATTTTGAGTCGACAATGTCGACCCTCAACTTTTTTTAATTGAATAATAAGTGGGGGTGGTTCAAAATTTGGTGAAAATTTTGGGGAATTTGAGGGGCAATATATGTTAATTATTATTATATAAATTGAATTTTTATAAATTATATAATAACTTTTTTATAAAATATATAACTTTTTATAAAAAATATTATAAATTGGTCTTATTTGTTTCGGCCGGGTCGGTTGGTTTCTCGTTTCGTATATAATTATTATATAAAATGATTTTTTATAAAATATATAATAACTTTTTATAAAATATATAACTTTTTATAAAAAATATAAATTGGTTCGTTTCGGCCGGGTCGGTCCGGTTCCTCGTTTCGTATATAATTATTATATAAAATGATTTTTTATAAAATATATAATAACTTTTTTATAAAATATATAACTTTTTATAAAAAATATAAATTGGTTCGTTTCGGCCGGGTCGGTCCGGATCCTCGTTTCGTATATAATTATTATATAAAATGATTTTTTATAAAATATATAATAACTTTTTTATAAAATATATAACTTTTTATAAAAAATATAAATTGGTTCGTTTCGGCCGGGTCGGTCCGGTTCCTCGTTTCGTATATAATTATTATATAAAATGATTTTTTATAAAATATATAATAACTTTTTAAATATATATAACTTTTTATAAAAAATATAAATTGGTTCGTTTCGGCCGGGTCGGTCCGGTTCCTCGTTTCGTATATAATTATTATATAAAATGATTTTTTATAAAATATATAATAACTTTTTTATAAAATATATAACTTTTTATAAAAAAATATAAATTGGTTCGTTTCGGCCGGGTCGGTCCGGTTCATCGTTTCGTATATAATTATTATATAAAATGATTTTTTATAAAATATATAATAACTTTTTTATAAAATATATAACTTTTTATAAAAAATATAAATTGGTTCGTTTCGGCCGGGTCGGTCCGGTTCCTCGTTTCGTATATAATTATTATATAAAATGATTTTTTATAAAATATATAATAATTTTTTTATAAAATATATAACTTTTTATAAAAAATATAAATTGGTTCGTTTCGGCCGGGTCGGTCCGGTTCCTCGTTTCGTATATAATTATTGTATAAAATGATTTTTTATAAAATATATAATAACTTTTTTATAAAATATATAACTTTTTATAAAAAATATAAATTGGTTCGTTTCGGCCGGGTCGGTCAACGGATGAGTCGATATGGTATGGTTATACATTAGACGTTCAACGGACGAGTCGATATGTTATGGTTATACATTAGACGTTCAACGGACGAGTCGATATGTTATGGTTATACATTAGACGTTCAACGGACGAGTCGATATGTTATGGTTATACATTAGACGTTCAACGGAAGAGTCGATATGTTATGGTTATACATTAGACGTTCAACGGACGAGTCGATATGTTATGGTTATACATTAGACGTTCAACGGACTAGTCGATATGTTATGGTTATACATTTGACGTTCAACGGAAGAGTCGATATGCTATGGTTATACATTAGACGTTCAACGGAAGAGTCGATATGTTATGGTTATACATTAGACGTTCAACAGACGAGTCGATATGTTATGGTTATATATTAGACGTTCAACGGACGAGTCGATATGTTATGGTTATACATTAGACGTTCAACGGACGAGTCGATATGTTATGGTTATACATTAGACGTTCAACGGATGAGTCAATATGTTAGGGTTATACATTAGACGTTCAACGGACGAGTCGATATGTTATGGTTATACATTAGACGTTCAACGGAAGAGTCGATATGGTATGGTTATACATTAGACGTTCAACGGATGAGTCGATATGTTATGGTTATACATTAGACGTTCAACGGACGAGTCGATATGTTATGGTTATACATTAGACGTTCAACGGACGAGTCGATATGTTATGGTTGTACATTAGACGTTCAACGGATGAGTCGATATGTTATGGTTATACATTAGATGTTCAACGGACGAGTCGATATGTTATGGTTATACATTAGACGTTCAACGGACGAGTCGATATGTTATGGTTGTACACTAGAGGTTCAACGGACGAGTCGATATGTTATGGTTGTACATTAGACGTTCAACGGATGAGTCGATATGGTATGGTTATACATTAGACGTTCAACGGACGAGTCGATATGTTATGGTTGTACATTGGACGTTCAACGGATGAGTCGATATGGTATGGTTATACATTAGATGTTCAACAGACGAGTCGATATGGTATGGTTGTACACTAGATGTTCAACGGACGAGTCGATATGGTATGGTTGTACGTTAGAGGTTCAACGGACGAGTCGATCTGGTATGGTTGTACATTAGACGTTCAACGGATGAGTCGATATGTTATGGTTATACATTAGACGTTCAACGGACGAGTCGATATGTTATGGTTATACATTAGACATTCAACGGACGAGTCGATATGGTATGGTTATACATTAGACGTTTAACGAACGAGTCGATATGTTATGGTTGTACATTAGACGTTCAACGTATGAGTCGATATGTTATGGTTAAACATTAGACGTTCAACGGATGAGTCGATATGTTATGGTTATACGTTAGACGTTCAACGGATGAGTCGATATGGTATGATTGTACATTAGACGTTCAACAGACGAGTCGATATGGTATGGTTGTATATTAGACGTTCAATGGACGAGTCGATATGGTATGGTTATACATTAGACGTTCAACGGATGAGTCGATATGTTATGGTTATACATTAGACGTTCAACGAACGAGTCAATATGGTATGGTTGTACATTAGACGTTCAACGGACGAGTCGATATGTTATGGTTGTACGTTAGACGTTCAACGGACGAGTCGATATGTTATGGTTATACGTTAGACGTTCAACGGACGAGTCGAGATGTTAGGGTTATACATTAGACGTTCAACGGACGAGTCAATATATTATGGTTATATGTTAGACATTCAACGGACGAGTCGATAGTATCTTATCCCGCCAAATACTCCCGCCAAATACTTCCACCATATACTCCCGCCAAGCACTCTTCTTTATCATAAAAGCAGATAGTATCTTATCCTCCCAAGTACACACACTCTTATCCTCACAACCACCACCACATTCACCACCACCTCGATCAACTGCCACCAAATGGAGCGATATAATCAAAGTTTTAAGTGTACATGTGAAAGAGGAGATGTGGTGTTGCGAACATCACGCAAACCTTATAGTTATGGTAAACAATACTACGCATGTCCTTATTCAAAGGTGGACTATCAAAACATAATTAATTATGTAATATAAAATAATTTGCTTGTCAAAATGACTTTTCTTATGATTTCCTTACTACGTAATAGCCAGGAACTCAAGATAGAGGATGTGGCTACTTTATGTGGATGGATG